>VWZF01002116.1:0-27461 GCA_013396755.1 Sclerurus mexicanus
TCTCCGCTGTGTTGCGTTCCCAGCAGACATCCAGCATGTTAGTCACTCAAAAGAACAAGGGCTGGTGGGAAAAATACAGTACCCTCACAAAGCCTGACTTTCTTCAAAGTGTGCATAGATAAAGAGGAATTCAGTCGCAGACAACTCTGCCTGTGCTTTCCAAAGCATGCATAGCCTATGTTTAAAGCAAGGTTTAAAGAGTACAGTCTTGTCAACTGGGTGCAGGAGAATTGCTTTTAAAAAAGGGGACAATCCTTAATTTTGCAAGGGTGGAAAAGACAAGCACTTGCTTCCTCCAAAGTATAATGCCAATAAAGCTGTTATATACTATGTGGTGAGGCAGATAAAAATCACATTCTGCTCTGATGTCGTGGCTTCTGCAGTGCTATAGCAAGATACTTTGGAGCTGAGCACCACTTTCCCTAGGTCTTGCTTGCAGGTCCTCATTGTCCTGCAGAATCCTTTCCCAGACAGTTGCAACAGCAGCCAGAACTTCTTGTTTATTTATCCATTTGAAACCCTCTCCCTTGCTCTTTGCTGGTGCTCTGTACCAGCCTTCCAGTAACTGCAAGCTAGAGTCAGCAAGCATCAGCCAAACTGGGATTACTGCCATACCCCAGACACTACTATGTTTGCCTTGAATTTCTGGCTGCTCCTGGAGCAGAGGTGCTGATTAGACAAATGGGACCTTTGCTGACTATTTAGGAATTCTTAACTGCAATTTAAAACAGTAGTATATGTAAAACTATACACAGACATGGTGACAAGGTCTTCACTGACAAATACATGCAACAGACTTTTTAGGATACTACCTAAGTTTTTCCCCTTAATTCCACTAGCTCTATTAGTCAAAATTGTGTGCTTTCATCTATGAATAGCACTATTTTTAATCCAAATTATGTCAACTTTGCTCAGTCAGTGCAACAACTTCACAAGCTAATGATGCAAGATAATAGCAGAGTATTAGAAACTGTTAATATGAAGAAATTTGTCCAAACAATTAAATGCTAAATGACGACCAAAATGGCATTTTTATGCTAGTAGACATGTTCATATTTCAAATTCCACTCCCTATGTGTAATCATTCCAACAAAATTGCAACTGATTGCTGTTATACCTAATATGGCACTGAGTTTCAGATTTTGGATCCCAGCACTATGCTATGGGCTATTTCTGAATAAAATTCATCTCATCAGCCAAGTTATAAAGTGAACAGAAAGAGCAGGGGCACATTCCACTTCAGTTTTGCAGTAAGTCCATTTTTCTTCAATACAATCAACAGTTTCTCAAGCCCTCTGTAAGTATTTTACTAGCATTTCTTTATACATCAATATACAATTCATAGGGAAAAACTGGCCTAGCTGTCAAGGGCTTGGCAGAAGCTGGTTTTTTTGACTTGGCTCTAACAAAGCCAAAGTAACTGCTGTCTGATTTCCCTGCTTACATGAGTGGTGCAGTACAATGGACAAAGCCATGTTCTCCTGTCCACTTCTGCTGCTCTACCCTTTTACAGCAATTCACCATATTTAAGAAAGAGGAGGAGAAAAAGGTCGTGCAATTAGACCAATATTTGCTTCTATTTGTGACCACAGGGTGGAAGAGAAGAAAGGACCTACTGCTAAAGCAAACTCTGATAATTTGATTCTGCCACTGCATCTGTTGTAGTGTTCTTATTTGATGTTTGGTACATCACTAACACAAAACCTTATAAACAAGCCCTGGTAACACATTTGGTTTTTGCTTGTTTGTTTTTGTATCCAAACTACAATGGAAGCTGGCAGGAACTGAACACCCAAAAGCTTGTGGATTTATGTTGCCAGGTAAAGAATAAATGAACTCTCTGATACTTTATAATAAATATTGTAAAGCAAAGAACACATCTAATTTTGATCTCCCCATGTTCAGACTTAGAGTATATAAAAGGGGATGATACTATCATGTTTGCCTTTTCATCTTTATGAAAAATGCATGAATTTTTGTGTGTCACACTAAGTACAGAAAACCTCAGAAAGAACTATGTAAGTCTGTTCACAAAACAAACAAAAAATGTTCTCATTAAACAAAACATGGGTCCACAAAGCAAGCAATGAGAAACAGTTGAATTGGCAACAATTAAGAGTCATTAGGAACATTTGAAAGAAATCAATACAGAAAGCATTTATAATCGTTTGAAAGATCTCATACCACATGCACCCTTGATTCAATAACATGACATTTTAACAGCAACACTGCAGCATTTCTCAACCTTAGCTCTCAACCTTTATGCTGTTAAAGTGGCTTTCTTCAATAAAAACCTTTTTTTTTGTTTCATTTGTTGTATATTCTCCCCATACACTGCCTCCTTTTGCAGGAGTGATGTATTTGACAAGCACACTTGCTTACTGCTCCAAAGCACCTTCTCACAGCACAGCCATCAATAATAAAGAGCACAAAGCAGGATGGATTTTATCAGAGAGCATGGAGGGCCAACTATTAAAAAAAAAAAAAAGACAGAAAGAAAAGACACACAAACCCACCAATGAAAGTGCTTTAATGCAACTGTTCCTAACTCTCAGTACTAGAACTACCGGACTGTGAAAAAGACCATACATACAGCTTTCCAGTATCTGCTACTCACATACACATGAAATCAACAAAATCTTATTTCTAAAAGCTCAAAAGGATGCAGGAGACTGAGCCTATCTCCTAGACACTGAGCTTTACTTTGAATGAACATCCAGACATAACTCAGCATTCATGGCCTCAAACTTCCGGATACAATAATCCTTTTTTATTGCCATTTTGGATCTGTTCTTCTCTTAATATACTTTGCATGCAATCAGCAATGTATTCCTGGAACCTGAGGAGAAAGGGTTTTCTCCTTAAGTTTTTCTAGTGCAACTAACAGCTTTCAAAGAAACCTCTCCTAAAGAAGAAAAATGAAGCAGTTCTCCTGTACCCACCTGTGGTGGTTTGACCCTGAATAAACGCCTGGTGTCCAGCAAAATGGTTTCAAGGACTTTCTTCCCCCCTTTTCTCCTTCCAGACGGAAGAAAAAAAAAACCAGCTAGGAATTTATGGCTAGAGATAACAACCAAAAGAGGAGCTTTGATTAATACCACGGGCAAAGCAGAACTTAGAATAATGCTTAAATTTATTACTAACAAACTAAAACTAAAAATGAGAAATAGAAACAGGTTAGAAGCACTTTTACACCACCACCCCTTGGTCTGTCCATGCCCCCCTCCTTCCCCTGATGGTGTGGGGGACGGGGAGTGGGAGGTTTACGGTCAGTTGTTGTTGGGTCAGCCATTCACAGATGTAAGTCCAAGACTTAAACAACAGTTCTGTCTCAGGGGGCTTTCCTGTGGGCTGCAAAGGGGACAGCTCGCTTCACCACAGTCATCACCAGTCACAGGGGGATCATAACTCTGAGTCCTTCCCCTGTGTTCCGTGGGGTCCCCACCACGAGAGAGATCCTCTGCTCTCCCGTGGGTCATTCCAAGGGGTGCNCTAATCAAAGAAACCCATGACACCACCAGATTCACCTACAGTTCTTTAATTCAGTTTACTCTGAAACAATCAGAACCAAGGAAGTCCTAAATAATAAGTTTCAGGTATCCAAACCTCAGTCTCAGACACGTTCCTTCTCTCCCAGCAAGGCTATTGAGTTGCTCTGAAGCTCAGGCAAGCCACTTCTGCACAGATGTACCACCTGTAAGAAGGACAGTGCTTCTCAACCTCATCAAAGAAAAATCATGGACCGGAGAGACAGGTAAGGTGTCCTCAGTTAAAGAAACAGCATCTCAGTGTCTTCAGAGTCCAGATGCAATTCCAAACTCAAACCAGTTTCCTCTGACTGCTGACACGGGGGAATGAGTCAGGTGCATGTGCCTTCTGAATTAAGGACTGGAAAAAACACCTGTTTTAACATCTTTCAGCAACAGCCTAATCAAATCTTCAGTTGCACATTATTGTGGAAAATGCCTAGAGAAACTGCCCTCAATGAAAATTTGCCTTTGGCAAAGAAACACACAAGCTCAGAAGGATAAAACACATCTTGCTCACTCATTTAAACATTGCAGAAGCAGTAGGAATATCTGCACAGAACTGCCACCTTGCACCTACAGCAAAAGTAAACTTGCAAAGGCCATTGAAAATAAGTGACATTACTCATTTCTAATGGTCTTTCTAAAGAAGAAATAGCTACATTTTGCATCGGTGAGTATTTCTCATCATTCCTAACTGAGGGAAATCAATGAATATGTTTCATTCAGCAGCACAGTCATCCAATAGATCATTATAAAACAGCTACCACAGACACAGAAGGTCCAGATTTGCCAGGGAAATTACATATCTGTGGACTATTTTGTTGTATGGCAAACATATTCACGACTGTAGTCTGAGTATCTGCCTAGAAACACAGACCCTGAAGAAAGAATGAAAGAACATGAATATAATCTGTGCTAGTATCTTGAGATGTCCAACTGAATCAGTGGAGACTAAACCAATGCCCAGCTGTGAAATTAGGATAGATCTTCCTCATATCAAACCTCCAGGGACTACCTGAAAGGAACCAGCACCACCTTCTGCAACACAGCAAATTTACTTACCAGAATCCTCTGGATATACCAAACCATTTCCTGCACTTATGGGACTTCAGGTATTTGTTTTATTTGACCTCTGCCACTTCTGTATGTCAAAAATTCTTGACAAAAATTCAACTTCTCAGTTCTAGCACACTAGGTTCTTAAAGCATTAATAAAAATACAAGAAGCTGTACATCATCCATTTTGGTTTTATTACTGTACTGTCTCACACTGCTTTTCTGCAGCATGCACAGCACCAGCTACTTTTGGTCACGGTATTTTTGTTGTGGGTCTTAGACTGATTTGGGGGGGGGGGGCTGTTTGGCTTGGTTTTCTTAGATGCCTATGACTCCATCTTCCTCCAAAAGAAGAGCACGAATTGAGTGCTATATTGGCTTGAGTGCAGATAAAAGAAAGACCAAAACCTTCCTCTCACTGCTCTGCTCCGGTTCCCCACCTCTGCATGTTTTAAGGGTCAAGCACAGAACAGCACAAAGGAATTCACAGTCAATATCAGAAAAAGTCTTACTTCCCAATTTGATTACATTTGTACAGCTGCTGATTTTGTAGGTTTAGACAAAAACTGAAGCTGAAGGCTCAAAAATAAAGTTCTTTGCATCTGGGATGTAAATAACATGCTTACATTCAGAAAGATTGGAAATCTTTCTTTGAAAAACAAGTGAAAAAAGCAAACAGGATTAATTTTAAGATCCACGTGGTCTATCCCAGGGAAGGGTTGTACAGTGAAGTCCTTTTCTGAGCTCAGTGGCTTTGAATACTTCAGATGGAATCAGTTTGGTCACCTACTTATGCAGATACACCACAGATTTAAGCATTCAATTCCAAATGGTAAAGATCCAAGGCTGAAGTAAGTCCTGATTTTCTGGATATGCCTAGGAAAAATGAAAATCTCTTGAGTTGAGCCCTGACATGGCTTGCCTACATACTGAGCACAAAATTCTCCCAAGTCGGTTGTAATACAAATGACGAACATTATTTCCCAAAATCATCACCATGACTACACTTAACTTTGCATTGCCTTCACTTGAACCTGTGTCTGCAGCCAAGCTGCAGGTGAGATGTTAGTGTGTGGGAGCTTTCAGGGTTAGTTAGATCCAGAAAGCAAGCAGATGAAATCTTTTTGTGGGACTGTGGCAGGCTTTTATATAAAGTCTTAACAATTAAACAGGCTTCATACAGACCAGTTTTACTATGTTCACCATATACAACACGATTGAGGAAAAAAAACCAAACCCACCACGAGATGCAATCTATAAAAATGCTTGAGAGATTAGGGTTTCTCTGGATTAATTTTTACTACTTCTTTTACCACAACAGAAATAATAAAAAAGACCTTCTTTGAAGATGATATGCAGAAAAGCCAGCTGTGTCAGTCACGCACATCCCTCCACTTCCTCTAAAAAGAAGAGTTATGATTTCAAAGACATTCCTATGTACAGCCAGGTGTGAAAAGTCTTATAGCCCAGAGCCACAATGAAAAAGCCATTTCAATTTCATTTATTACTTTCACACACCAGGGCTGCCGAACTGGCAAAAACACAGCAGGAAAACTGGATTTCATTAAATCTTTGAACAGAAAATTTTATACAAGTCAGGATTGTGCAGAACTAAAGGTCCACACCGTCTTTAAAATCCAGCTAAGTGATAACACATAAGCAACCAGAGTCATCAGATGGTAACTTAGCAGCTGTTGGTAACAAGAATAAATCTTGATACCCAGTTACTTATTATACTTTTAGATTTCAATAAACTGCCTCTCATTTAAGACACGTAACAGGGCCTGTATTTAGTTACAGCACTGCACAAGGCAGCAATGGGCTACAACACAGCAGTCAATGCTGAATTCACCTCGTCCAGGACAGATGTCTGTCTGGGCTGTCAGGAGGTGGAATTTGCCAGAGCTGGACCTTCCCAGGACCTGAGCTGGTCTAATTCTTGCTCTTGCACCTTCATATTCCATCACACTAGAAAGTGCAGGTGTAAGTGGAGACAGAGAGATACCCAGGCAAGCCTGGTGACACGATCTCTGCTTCCCTCCTTCAATTACCCCATACTTAACAGTAGGCCATTTTTCCATTTGAGCATCAGCTAAACAATCCTTCTGCCTGTCACCGCTGTTCAACTCTTCATTCTTGGAATATCATTACACAGTCTGTTCCCTTCATTACAGCTACACAACAAGAAACAGTCCTTGAACATAGCAGACTTACATCTGTTATATCAAGAGGAACAACTGGCCCTCAATTATGAAATCCAGCGTTTTCTACTACACATTCAGAGACAGTTCAATCTCTATTAAAATTAAAAACAAAAAAATAATACAGAAGCAGGAATATAAATAGTTTCTAAAACATAATACCATTTACAAACGGAGCAGGAAGACATACTTCTAGTTATTTGATACTCATTTTGTGAATCTGTGGATATCTCCACACCATACATATTAGACTACCTGTAGAAAACATTGCTGGAAAGATCAAAACCACAAGAAAAGTACACAGTGCTTACATCTAATAATTTAATTTCAGAAAAGGAATAACAGGTTCACTTAGTATTTTATAGGATAATAGATGGGAATGAGAGACAAGAGTATTCCAAAATTAACTCTCATTTTTGCTGTTAGCTGTTGTTGACTTTGACTGCCACAGATTATTAACAAGTTCCCAGATGAAATCAAAAGCAGTCAGAAATCAAATGAGAAAAAACAACCCTGGGGTTATACTCGAAATGAGAAAAATGGACGTATTTTTAACCAGATGGTTTTCTCTCTGAGTTAAAAGCTTTTATAATATGAAATCATTACTCTACATAATAAGTATTGCTACTCTCTTGCTTGTACATGTTTTTAAATTCTAAGAAATCCTAGCTGCTGCACCACCTGCAGCAGAGACTTTGAGGATATACTAAGAATCAGGATACTAGTCACTCCAGTGTCAACCTCTTTATTGATGAGAATCCCAGAGCTGCAAACACCATCAACTGTGCTATGGTCTCAAGCATACTCAATGAGGTAAAATATTTGTCAAGATAATTTGCTTTGGTTGAAATGGAGAAAGAAAACAGCTAGAAAAAGGAAAAAAGACATCATTTTGTTGTGAGATTATGTTAAATTATGGAACATTGCATAGACAAAATATCTCACTAAACCAGTCAGTGGGTAAGGATTCAGAGTACATTTCTAAGAGCCTCTGACATAAACATGAAGTAAGACCAGACTAGCCAATGCAAAAATCCTGGCTGTAGTAACTTCATTCCTTTTGGAATGTGCAGACTTAACCCCTGTTTCAGTCAGGAATAACACCACAGATTCCCCTCACCTGACTTTAGGTGCTTGAAAGACCTATGGAAGTTATTAATGAAAACTAAATATGATAGATAAGGCCTTTTCAAAGCTATGAAGCACCAATAACCACAGTTCAGAGCTCAGTTGCTGAAGGACTCTTTCAGAGGTCTTCATGACTCCAACCTTTAGCAGGCTGAACCACCATCCTGACCAAACATGACCCCATCTCAAGACCCTCTGGTGTCTAAAATAAACCCACATAAGTGTCTGAAATAAACCCATATAAATCCAGTTCTAAGAGCACTGTTTTGAAGCATCAAAACCCCCTGAAACTGGTGTCCATGCATCTCTCCTAATGCTCCTGGTTTTGTCCAGCCTCCCTTTAAAATGCTGCCAACCAAATCAGAAATATAAAATTATCAGTTACCCACTCTAGTTAAGAGTCCACAGGAAAGCACAGTTAACATCTGTGACTTGATTTCTTTCACAGCACAGACAGGACAACAGCCCTCATCAAAATGCTGTATCATGGGGCCAACCTGTGTTTCATGCCTTTCTGAGACCTGGTTTCTCAGAAGCAAGGGAGCACAAATGTTTGGCCTTCTCATTCACAGTAAAGAATTATTTTATGAGACATTTCAGTAAATGAGAGTAGCACATCAAATACCGTTTCTAAAAAGAACAAGAGCAAGTTGCTATGTATTTTTCAGCAATAATTAACTGACCATCAGCTTTGCAAATGCCACTTACTTTCTTTCATATGACAACAGTTTTACCTCTTGTTTCAATATGCAACAGCCTGACAGAACACAACTGCAAACAGCTTTCCAGATCATTGTCCTCGGACTCAAATACAGGCTGTATTAGTGTTCTTTTCCCCAGTGTTAAATGTTTTTGATAGCTAAGAGAAAGGCTCCATAGTGTAAGAGTTAGTTGCTGGATGAGGGCATCCCACTGTGGGCTGTATTTGGCACTTCTTTCCTATAATGTGAAAGCATGAAACCCATTAGTATAATTGGGATTTACAAGCCTGCACAATGAAGCAAAACTTATAAAAGACCCAAGACAGTGAACATAAGCTATCATCAACAGGGGTGAATTTGATGCATAAGCCATAATGCCGCTTCTAGAGCGTTTCTGAAACATGTTCATGAAAACCAAATTTCACGTAGTGTTTGGTATTTATATAGTTCATCTATTTTTTTGCTTTTATCTCCCACTAGTTTTTCAAAGTAAAAGTGAAAAGAAAAAATAAAGTCATCTTAAAACATGATACAGTCACACATTAATAAAATAAAAAATCTTTGAAAGGAACTAAACCTTCAGGGAGACAGACATGCAGCTTTTCATTTCTTCAGGGTGTTTTTGTTAGCTTTTTTAAAGGATCAAGGTTATGTAGATGGCATAGTCTGACTAACTTCACTTCCTCTGAACTGCACTTGTGAAAGGACTAAAAAAAGAGTCCATTTCTTTTAATGCTGCAAAAATTGCAGTTAAACCTGGTAAATCTAAGCTATGGTCCTGCATTTGTCCACTAGAACTTGTCTTCCCTCATGTCCAAACTGAGTTCAAACATAATGACTTACCTACCTGAAAAGCTGCACACATTCTGCTGTGTTATTTTTACTGACACTGTCCTTGCAATCTCATCTTAATAAACTGTACCTACCTTACATTCATTAACCTCATAAACAAGCCATGCTACCCAACTCAAAAGCAAAGACTGGTATTTACAAATTTCCCTGAAAGTATCTTCAAGCAAAATGAACAGGTCAGCAGAGAGGAAGAATTAACAAATTCAATTACCATAGAAATCTACCTTGCCTACATTCTTTCTACCCCTCAGACAGCGAGTACAGAGGCAGTGAAACACAAATCTAAAATACCTGTTGGGAATGGAACTACAAAAATAACTTCTGTTAGAAATTTTCCAAGAACTGTCAAAAGTCAATGCTGGCAGTGTCTACTGAAGGCACAGATCACATCACAGAACATCAAGCTATGTCAGCTTGACATGATTCAGATTAGGCAGAAAGGAAAAGAAGGAAGGACAGCTGATACTAACCAGACTGGTAAAGAATTAACAGCAGGAAATACAGCCAAAGCCAACTTTATAAACAACAGATCCTATCTAATGAGATTACATTTTTTATGTTTTCTAATCGCATTTCCTAATCAGACTGCAAGTTTGACCAGCAAAAATACAGTATATTTACGACACATTTAGGCTTTCTAAGGCATTTATCTTGGCACATTTTAATGAAGAATGATTTAAAAGAACATCAGTGATATACACATTCCTATGATTTAAAACCAGGTAACTGAGAGAGCTGAAGTTACAATTATAAATAAGAAGCCATTATCAAGCAGGTACACTTCTACTCTAACTCTCTGGAGGTACAAATTTGTCCCTCTGGCCCTGAACGTTCTCACAAAGATGAAACATGAACACGTTTCTGGTCCCATCTGTAGATATTACTAACAGTGTGGGAATGCATAGCTGTCAGAAAGACGGGTGGCAGACATACGACCACCACTGCCATTGGTAATCTGAGCTCCAGGGACCACATGAATGTCTGTATGTTGAAGCAAAAATTCACACAACTGAGACATTAAGCCTCCAGAAACAAGGCTCTGCAAAGAAGTGACTCTGAGACTCCTGGTCTCACCTTAGAATGGCCAAAAAACTGCTCTTAACATATGTCTGCAGTCAAAAGGGATAACAGAATCCTGGGAGAAACAGAACAGGTCTGGGAATCTCTCCTGGCACTGCCACCTATTGCTGCAAGTGCCTGCTTTACATCTCTGACAGTTCAGCTTTGTCTAGGCAGTACATTCACTCTATTTTCACCAATAACCAGGCTTTTCTCAGCACAGAAAAGCTTTGCTAAAAAGCAGGTAACAGACTAGAATAGCTCTCTTATTTTCAGAGATGCCACGTCAAATTACAATAAAAAGTATACACTTTGTAATTACACACTGCTACCTACCATACAGTGAGCAGTTTCATATTACATTTCATATTATTCTCCATGGTCTTCTTGTCTTCAGCTGCCTGTACAGTTACACTGTAACTTATGAAAGATGTACTAACTAGCACTCAGAAATAGGAAAAATACATTTTTCTCTGTGGCACAATGACCGCCACTGCTTTACACCTCTCTCCAGTCTTTGTAATTTGGCAAATCCAATGCAGCATTTATCCTTCTTTGCAAAGGCACACACAGCTCCTGAAAATCAATGATCCAAACTGTTTTAACCTGTCCCCATTATCAGCCCTTCAATTACTATTCATTGATGTGTGTTTCTGAAGTGAAGTGCACATAGTGGTTTTAGGGCAGAGTATAGAGTAAAAGGAAGGGACACGTGGCAGGAGAGGTGAATGTCCTCTGAGTTTCAAGTCAGGCTCAGGTCAGTCCAGTCCTAGCAAGCTCGAAAGCATTTTCCCCAGCAAGCTCGAAAGCATTACCATGCAAGCACAAACATCACATAAAGAAAATCAACCGCTTGAAAATTAACTTTGATTATATTCCCAGGGGATTCTTCTCAACTGCCTGCTCTCTTTCTTATGAGCTTGTTATTTCAGTAAATACCATCTGTGGCCTGCTGCAGTTTTCTGTATGCAATGAGATTATTTTCCACTTCAAACTGAACAATATATTAGCTTAAAAAAAACAAACAATGACACACAAAAAAACCAACCACAACTAAAAACAAAATTAAAATGGTGGATTTCTTCAAGCTGTTCTAATAACACAAGTATAGAAATGAGGACTGTGCTTGTCTTGTATTCTTATGTCAAAAACCCCATTTCCACAGCTGCATACACCTCATGTGCTGTGGCAATACCAAACAGTCTGAACTGCAGCAAGCAGACTGGCAGCACTCACAGGTACCACCTTCACTGGTAATCTTCACCCCTCAGTACTGCCCACAGCATCAAGATGCTATTCCCAAATATCCCACTTTCTGCCCCACTCCATGCTTCTGCTCCATTCCATTACTCTCATCCTGTCTTTTCTAGTTCCTTCCAGAGTTTATCAGACACGGTTCCTGGTTTCTCTAATGGGTTTGAAAACTTTTCTTTACCCTTATTTCTATCACCAGTAGTTACATAGACAAGTAGTTCACTTCAAATTTTCTACTAGGCATGAACTCCAATTTCAAATGGGACTGTACTAAATTCAATAGGGCCCACTAAACAGCTACACTACTTGCACATACAGTTCTCAACAAGACCACACGAGTAACCTGAGTTACACTGAAAATGTTGACATTACACGCTTCAGTAAAACAGATTGTAGATCCTGCTCGTGTGACAGTTGTGTTGTCTAATAATCCTGAAAAAATGGAAACATTATTTAGAAGCACTACATTCTTGCTTTATTATATGCAATAAAATCTGTATCAGCATACTCAGAGATTTAAAGTTGCTTCAAGCATACGAAAACATTCAGCATCACACTCTGAGGTTATCCTTTTCTTGGCTACACAACAAGAGCAAAACTTGGCCCTCTAGCTGTGACCAACTTTTGCAAATAATCTTATCAGGTTTTATGGCTCAGAAAATGTTTTGCTTTTAACAAAAATCCATGCTCTTCTCATATTCCAAAACCCTCTGGAGATATTATGCCAGTCTGCTGCTGTACTACTAGAACCCATAGAATAAATTCACGTGCAAAACCAAATCCTTTGCACTTTAACACTCCCTTTAATTTGTATTTCTCAACTGGATTGAGTGGGCAGCTACTGGGCTGGCTGGGCAGAGGAGCCAGCTGGCCAGTTCATGGGAGCCAGGAAACTTGTCAGCGACTGACAAGACACCACTGGCTTCTGTCTTCAGAAGCAGACAAGAAAACACAGCAGGGTCCCCAGCAGCCACCAACTCACCCTGCTGCCCAGCTGAAACTATCAAATCCATTCCCAACCCTGACCCCAGCATCTCTCCTCAGCTCTCATGGGAGCAGTTCTAGCCATTTTCCAGATTTAAAAAGTCTGCTACAGTTACTGAGTGAAAAACAGTGCAGTATCTAACCTGGAACTATGCTCTTTTTCCCTACAGCACCCACAGCATGAAACTGGCCCTCTGAGTAACCTTTGCTCTAGTAACACACAATACAACACGAAGGGCTGTGTTACAAGCCAGCCACTAAGTTTACACTGCTGCAGAACACAGAGAGAGCAAATTTCATTCTTCAACATTAGAGTAAAACAGGAAACCAGAGCTAGTCTCTGCCTCCGCCGCTGTACAAGACAAATCTGGAGGTATTTTCAGTGATGTTGTCAACACTCATGCAGAGCCAAACAATTAGAATTTCTCATTGTTTACATCAGATTCACATATCTCTCTTTTTACTACAGTTGCAGGAGCACAAATTAGCCTTTCAGAGACAAAAAAAAAAAAAAAAGCAGACTACGAAGTAAGCACCATGTCTGCTGTCTGACTAAAACCAATGCAACTCTATGTAGAGAAGAATCCAAGCCAGAAAGTAAATAGTTTGCTGCCTCACATACTTGCTCAGCAATTTCTTAAAGTGAAAGACAGCCACCAAAGCCTTTCCAGCCCTAGCAATCTCCTCAGAAAATAATTCTCTTAAGAGTTAATCTGGCTCTTATGCTACAGAATTTAGTATGCTAGGACAGAATGCCCAGGCTTCTCTCTCTGCAACTCCAGTGTACTGAGATCATGTAACAAACCAACGTAAGATACATTATCTTACCTCAGCAAGAGAAAGTAATGAATTTGAATCCTTCATGAAACCAACACCAAAAAGATACATGATAGTCCTAGAAATTGTAGTACTATTAAGCCTTTTGGACAAAGGCTTAGTGAGCTTCAGGGCACTCTGAGCAGCACCTACAGTCACTCCCAGGTTTCCCTGCTCTTGCTGACAAGCAAGGATATGGCCTGAGGAGGCACCACCAAAAGATGGCAGGGAGTAATTGAAGGCTATCTAATTACAGAAGTCAGAGGCTGTATTTAGAGTGGCTTGTACCCCCATCGTCCCTACACTCCCTCAATGTACGAGACCTCTGATCACAACCAGCCTTCTCCTACAATCAAACGTTTCTGATACCGCCCACAGGTGCCACAGCACTTTGACAAAGAGGAAAAAAAGGATGCCACTGCGGGGAAGGGGGTGCCCAGACTACCTCCAAATCCAGTACTCTCCTGGTTTTTGGACTGGAGAGGTCATGCAAGCAGCTGGCCCCAGCTGCAAGCAGGGATCAGAAGGAGCAACAAAAGCCTGAGCCAAGGAAGAACAGCAGAGGGCTGGGACACACCACATAGAGCAGTGTGACAGTCACACCTAAAAGCTGCTGTTACCCTGAAGAATTGCACTCACAAAGCAATACAGAAATCAGTGTCTCATCTATGAAGGGACAAAAAGGGTCTCAGGACAAACTTACGTGAAGACAGAGATGTTAATTTGCTTTAGACATCATATACTGTAATGTATGACTAAAGGATACAAAATACCATAGCAATTACATAAAGCAAAAGGAAAATTTCAAGCAAATATTTTCTACATTTGATTTCGGTAAAAACAATTACAACAGACTCATGTTCTTTAGTGCATCCTGCCTGAATTAAGCAGTAACCCTCATTGCTCTGTTCAGAAATTGTTCTTTCAAATGAAAATTGGCCAGGAAGATGCAATAGATTCACTCTTCCCCAGGGTTCACCATCTAGAGCGGACAGGTATGAAATGTATTTGCATCAGTAGGTTCATCTCAGAACGGATCAAATAAAGATGTCATAAAAACAACCCAAGTCCTATCTCGAACTCATGTTTGCCTCCTCCCTTTCACTGCACCAAATGCCAAAGCACTTCCTCTGTGGGCACTGCACATTTCACATACCAATGTACTGAGGTGCTCCCTCCTGCTTTTCTGAGCTAGACAATCCTTTGGTTCCCCTGAAGGAAAGAGGCTGGGCAAAATTATGAGAAGAGAATGATATTAGATCAGGTCCAGAGTACAGAGTCCCCATGCAAACTATGTTTTCAGGATCCATTTCTTTTTCCCTTGCTGTATACCTGTAGTGATCAGTAGAGAAACACTTACAGAGAAATGCCTCAAATGGGAATGCTGAGAGGCCACACTGTCTCCTCTGCCTTCCTGTATAACCCACAAGTGTGCTAGTTTAACTCGTATTAGGCATCTCACCTCATTCAGAAGCCTAAGGGTATTTGGGGTACTAATAATCTTGGGAAAAGTGCTGGTTTTAATTATTAGCATCAACTGCATTATTGGGACTTATACAAATACAGGTACACTGTGCCCTGAAGAATTACCTTCACTTTAGCCTTTATATCCTACAAGAAAGAGAAGGTTGAAGTGAACAAAAGCAACCTGTGAAGGACACAAGATTCAGATTTCAGAGTAGTGCAAAAAGGAGGATGTCTTGACTTCTTAACCCAAATCTCACCTTCAGATAGGTCCAAGTATGCCTAAATCACCTCCTGCAGTTACCTTATCTCTTATGCTCCAATTTCAAATTCTGTTTACTTTTTCTAAGTTTTCCAGATCTTCCCACGAACGTCAGCCTGCTTGTTTCAAGAAGAGACTGTGAATCCTCACAAACCATTCTGGTCTCTGCCTTCAAAATAGCAGATAGAGAGCTAGAAACAGGACACAAAGGGAAACCCTAAATCCACAGATCCAGTTGCCAGCACTCCCTTGCAAAAATTTCACATAGGAAGGGCAGGACTGGCTCAGACCAACATTTCTTAGCCTCCAATCCTATTGCCCAAAACCACCAAATGCAGACACCTGAAGAATAGTAAAATAAGATGTGATACTTCCCACTTTTTCAAGCTGAGTGATGAGAAATGCCTGCTGTATTCTAAGTGAACCTTTAGTTATATTTTCCCATATTATTCTAATCTCTGCCTGAATCATAGAAATTCTTTTTGTTTTTTTGTTTTTTTCCTTCCAAAGTAACATCCTGGTAGTAATAAACTGCAACCCCCCACACAAATTATAAAGCAAATACATTCAAGTCTTGGTCTTACACTTCTAAGAGATGGGCTTTTAAAAGTAGAAATCTCTATTATTTGCTAAATTTATGAGTCCATACTGGGACATTTGAATTTTCCCGCCTGCAACTTCAAGTCTAACATTACCCATTCTAGTGATACAACCCCGTCCCTCCCATATTGATACTTGTTAGATTTGTGCCTTGAGCAAAGTTTATCACTCCTTACTTATTCTTGTCCCACAAGTCCCACAGAAAATTTTAAATAAATGCAGCCCCAGAACAGACTTAAGAGACTACATGAACAGTCTTACTTCTCCCAATACCACTGCACTGCAACCTGTAATCCCAAGCAACAGTGCTCTGAACTGCAGAGCTATCATTATCTGCGATCTGTCCCTAAAATCGAAGAGCAAATGCTACACACAAATACATACATAATCATCTTGCCACATACGTATCATTAGCCCACTTACTGGGATGCAACCAAGTGGTTAGAAAGAATGATGGGCAATTCCCAAATGTCCAACATCACTTCTATCAGTTGTGTCACAGTGGCCCTTCACCAATGGTAGATGTATCATGCAAGTATAAATTGGTGACCTGATTTGATTCTACAAAGGGACAAAGTGAACAAATGATAGTGGAGAATGCCACTCAGTTCTCTGTGGCATTGCTACAGGTCTAATACAGATACACAGCTCAATCTACTGCCATGAACAGGTTTAAACTCCTAAAGAGACCTTGTCCTGTAATCAGGTGGAAAAAAAGAAAAAAAGAGAAACCCTAAGCACACTGGTTGAAGTTTAAGGGTTTGGGGGAAGAAGGCGGGTTAGTGAAGGTTTTCTGTTTTAATTTTTCTGGTTTAGATTTATTTTTAAATCAGATCAGTCTGATCTCCTGACTTGTACACAAAAATAGCCTGTATGAGGGCTAAGAGTCTGGAATGCCAGTGGCAGACTGACAATTCACAAATTCCTGCACTTCACAGAAGTATATCCACTGTGAGAATTTGAGCTATTGTGCCTCATGTGCTCTTCTGATTTGGACTTTTAATTCCCACAACATTTATCCACTTACAGACTCTGTACATCACTGTATCTCTCTGTTCTGCATCTCCAGTCTTCACACCACGGCATCTGGATGAACAATGACTTCCCATGAAAACACTGGATGGGACTTAATAGGTCAACGAATAGAAATTTTTACTAATGGGGAAACACAGAACATTTGTCAAAGGATGAAAAATGCAACTCAGTTTGGCTAGCTTCAGTTTCCATAAAGAAACACGACATAAACAAACTTGGCTGGTTTACCTTTTAAAATACCTAATTGGCATTCAGCTCTTTACAGAACACATTTCTTGAGAAGTGTTATGATAATCAACTTAACCAGAAACAGTACCATATAAAGCAACATTCACAGCCATAACATGAAGAGACTATGCCAAGCACTGCTCCACTGTCTTGCCAGAAGATGACGTGTCCAAATTACGAGAAAATGGCCAAAAGGATAACACAACTGGGCTAGACATAATATTCCTTTCTAATAACCAGAGCTGTTTGGAGTACTGCTACAAAATAAATTTGACAGCTGAAAGCCTCACCTGGGTAAATCAGTGTAGCTGATGATCTGGCATGATACTTCATTAATTTAATGTTTATTATTTCTATTTTACCTTACTAAAATATTCACATTTAACATTACACTCTTTCAATAGGCAGTTACGACTTTTCCTGGAAGACAGTGATTACTACTGCTGGCAGGGGTTTTGTGGTTAGTTGTAGCTAATTTACGGTCTCCAGTTTCATTCCCTCCTTTGGTTTGGATTGCCTTCCACAGGAGCAGTAATGGTCATTTAGCTTTATAACTCTCCTTGGCATGTCTCCCTTGAACTGCTACTACTCTCAGGCTTTTGATCTCTTCTCCAAAGCCAAGTGAAATCCATTTCCTGATTTGAAAAAGAACACTTAAGTGGATAAACAAGTGGCATACTGTCTCTGTAGCTTAGCTAGCAATAAAATAAGAAACATGCAGTTCTTAGTGTAAGAAGAAACCTGTACTTTTCTAATTTATCTCTTTTTTTCTGACTGCTGGGACTGGGGTCATACTTTAAAGAAACAGCAGTAGCTTCCACTGTGCATTTTGGTGAAAAAAAGGTTATATGCACCTGTCATTTTTTGACAAGTATCTGCTACCAGCTGTAATTTAACTAGACTATATGAAGATACATCAAAAATTCTCAGCAAGTACTGAGCCATTCTGGACTGACATGATGCAAAAATCTGCCCAGGAAAGAACCACAGCTTCTCCCTTTGATTATGAGTTATTAGGAAAAAGACAACAACTGTTGTAAAATATGAAGGCAATGCATTTCAAACACTTTGGTGTCATATGCAGACAGGCAAAGAGTTTAATGAACATTAAGATCTACTGAGGCTCTTCAAGCACAAAGAGCAACAAAGGACTTCCAGATTTCATATGGAAAATAAAGCCAGAAAGAATCTATTTTTAAAACAATTACTCATGCTTCATGGCAGCAACAGCAGCCAGTTCTTGTTTTCCACTCCATGCACAATTTTCAAGAGAAGGGCACCTGTATTAACAAAGAGATATAGCAAAAATACTCTGGGCTGGTGAAAACCCATTACATATCCTGTGCCGTAAGAACACAGCAATGGCCAGATTGGATTAAAATAAAGATCCTTTCAACTTAGTAACTTTCATCAGGAGACAAGAGCAGGTTCTTATGGAAAGGCTGCAAGAATGGTACAAAGATGAAAGGACACAATCAATGACCTCCAGATGTTCTGGAAACCTTCCAGTTAGGGACATCTGGAGTTAAAGGCCACTTTCTCATCATTTTGCTGGAATTCTTCTCCATCAGTTGCTCATTTTATCCATTTACTTCCGTGCTATTTGAGATATCTCATTGTCTACAAATTTACCCACCTTCTATAGTGAATTTAAATACTAGATTATATCTCACAGTTAGTAATTCAGGAATTTTATGGTAATTCCTTTGCAAAAGCATCTCATTTTGTGCGTGTGTGTGTATTTTTTTATTAATAATGAAGCTTCTCTGCTATGGCTTTGTCTCCTTCAACCAGTTTCCTCATGTTCACATTTGAATTAAAAATTAGTTTACAGTCTGTTATACAGGATGTAACAAAACTGTAAGAATCTACTCAGGAGAGCAAGGACAACAGAGAACCAATGAACTTCAGAAAACTCCTGAGACTGAGCAGCTGGACAAGAAGGAATGAGAATGTAATTCACTGCAGAATACGGAAAATTGATAAAGGACTGCACAGTGAAGAGGAAAAGGCAGCAGATGGGCTCTCACATATCTGCTACTGTGCAAAAGGAGGAACCTGAACAGCTGTTTCCATGGGGAAAAAAACTGGAACTATGTAAAAAGCCAATCTCAACAACTGTCCAAAAAAAAGTTGTCAAGTGTTTCAAATCAGCAAGAAACAAACAAAAAAAAGAACTATTATCTCACTATGTCACTGAGTAAACCTTCTCAAACACTTTGCACAGTATTTGACTGTTCAATGCCTCCTCCAAGACAATACCCTCAGTAAACATCAAATCATAAGCTCATAAAAAGGCTAATACCTTAATTCATCAACAGATTTTCATCAAGAAACTTGATATGAGTTGAAAATGAGTAAGGATGAACAAAGGGGAGATGTCCTACTGCCATGTTCTTACTCTTTCCTAGGTATTTACTTAGTCATTTCTGGACAGAGGATGCTTGATAAAACAGACATTTACCCTATCCACAATCTCCATTCTTATGATTTTCACCAGATTGGACTAGGTAAGTTCTAGACTGTTCATGACTGTTCTATATAAGGAAACAGAAGAAACAGTCAAGTGGACTGAGTATTTAGAATCCTCTTTGTGTCAAACATATACATTTAAAAATGGGGGAAAAGAATGAAATCTGAACAGAAGAAAACTTAAAACCAAAACCTGTATCTGTGTGAGCCCTTACTGTGATTTCCAACCAGAATGGACTTAGGTCTACTTCTGGGATTTCCAACCATCAACAAGCAGTTTATTAGGGACTTTGCTGTTTGCCCTGAGAATTGGAACACACAATGAATGCATTTAAACACAGGCACTGTTTAGCCAAGACAGCCAGCTTTTTCATGACCACTTATTTATATTTAATGCTTGTAATTTCAGACAAGTCCTTCTCCAGAGCACACCCTGGAGCCAGTGTGCATATAAAGCACATAAATATCCCAGACTAAATCACTAAATACTTGAATTCTGTTGCAATTTACAAATGGGTTGGGAAAGCCCATTGTTAAGCACCAGATTCTCAAACAAACAAACAATTTTTTTTGGCCATGGCTTAGTAACACCCAATCATACAACAGCACAGAAGCCTTCTCAGGATACTGCATAGTTCTTAACACAAGAGTTTTAGCTGCAGTAAGTGACAGAGCTACATATCAAATTTGCGTATGTGTATGTCTGATATATGTGTATATATAACCACATCCTGATGCTGGTACTGTTCAGACACTGCAGCTGTTCCTCTCTGATAGACAAAGAGAATTGAAGAGGCAGGACCTGATCTTCAGGCTGCTGTTTTTCAGCTGGTGTCAGAAGCCAGGCTCACACAGCTGGTGTAAAAGCACCACTAGCACATATATCCTCTAACTGCAAGCGGCAGACAGACATTTGGGTCTGTTGTTAATGTCACCCACTGCTGTTCACCACCAAACAACATGCTAGTGTTCGTCTGCTCAGAACAGAAGCAAGACAGGCTTTTCTTGGTAATTTCCTCTTCTTTGAAGAGCTAGAAAATAAGGCATGCAGTCGGCAAGATTTGTCCCTGTTAATGCCACATTATATGCATCGCTGACCAGGTATGTAGAAAAGCTTCAGTTCTCCCCCTCTGTTCAGCTCATAATTAATGATTATATACAAAATATGTGCTACGATGGGCAGCAGGTACAGCATGTTATTAATATGGCAACCAGTTCAAACAATTCTATTTACTTCTGAGCTGGACCATTCCTTTCAACATCATGAAAATGGATTAAAGGAAAAAAAATTCCATGAACAGCAGAACTGTCGAAGCTTTGTTCCCACATATATTTAGCTATCCCATGTGCTCCATTTTCTCACTTAAATAATTTTCTCCCATCACTCCTGAATCCTCCAGCACTTCTCAGCATCAGCAGGGCCATGGGTGGCACTGCACCCTGTTCAGTAACATTTTACAGCTGTGCATGTGCATGTGTACATCCATCATTTCACTGATCAAAAGTTCTCACTTTTACCTGTAAAATTCATAAGAACTTAATGGCTTTGATACCTCCATTTCTTTTTCAGATTGGGCTGAATTTGGTCAACAACTTTCAAAGATACTAGAAGAAACAAAGAACAAATCAGATTACAAACCTCATGTTATTAAGAATCAAAGCAAAATAGATGTTATGCATGTTTTTTACTTCAGTGTCCTCATTTTTTAGACTGACGTCACAATACCACAGTTTTCCCTCAGTAATCATGCACTTTTTATTACAAAAAAACAAAACCAAAACCAAAACAACAAAAAAACCACCACCATCATGAAAACATGAGTGAAGACTTTAAAAAAAAAATTAAAAATACACACACACATAGTAAATTGATTAAAAAGACTCATGGAAACTGGGAATATGATTGACAGCTCTATACACTAACAATATTCTGAAACAATTAGCAAATATACTTAAACAAGAGAATAAGAGTTCTTAAAACTACACTTAAAAAAACCCCACTTTTTCATATTCTCAAAAAACCATTATCTTAAAGGAACATTCTAATCCTGGGTATTCCATCCAAATCAGTTCATACTGACTAGCCCTTACTTTAACTACCCCATCAATGACTCTTCCACTGAAACATAGCGACTACATTATTAAAACTCCGGTCATACCCATCTTCTGGGCTAACAACTTCATATTGGTTAAAGGTGACAAGGCCAAAAGCAGGAGCCACAGACACAACCGGATTCTCATGTATTGAGATCACTGATGAGATTCGTTTGACCTGTCAATTAGAGTATGTCTGCAGACAAAAGACTGGGGGAAGGGAGCTGGCAGATGGATCGTTGAAGTTCAAACACAAAGAAAATGGATGGGTGTTAAAGTACTGCAGCAAATACTAATCAAAGTCTGAATGATGAATCTGTTGGGGGATGGGGGGAAAGAAGAAACCACACACACCACCACACACCTTCTTTTGATCATCTTCAAAAATAAAAACAAAACCACATAACACAACCACAACACTAGTCAATCAAGGACAATATCCAGATTATATTACTGTTATGGAGAAAACAGTCAAACCAAGCAAGTCATAGAACAGATGCAAAGCAGACACCACATTTACTTTCAGTGTACGTTTTTCTACTGAGAATATTTTTCATGCTACTGCCTGTGAGAAGACACAGCCAAGTTACTTAGCAGATCTTTCCTTCTTTACATTCACCAGAAAAAGTCAAATTGCAACAATTGGACTTTGGAAGCTCCACTGTATCCAGCCATGGAGCAATTCCCAGCCCAAGGGAAGGGCTGGCAGCTTGCCTTCATTCCTGGCATTCTCTAAACACCTTATTCCTACATTTTGGTTCCAACAGATTACCACTAGTGGAGATGTCACTGACATCTGAGAAGACCCAACTGGCAGATGGGGGCACCTGCCACACTGTCAACCACAAGCAGGACCCACCAAGTACAGTAAGACAGGGGAAAGACAAACAAAGGAAGCAAGAGACTGTTTCAGACAAAGAAAGGAGAGATGTGTTGAAGAGACCCCTGAAGAACTTGTGTATTTGTCTCCTAGTTCCCAGAATCGAATTAATGTATTTGAGACAGCACTACAGAATACACTCCAACTCTTAAAATAACAGCCACCAAAACAGCACATGTGCCCAAATGTGTTAGGGGCTGCACAGTCACAGGGCAGGGATCACTGCTGGATCCAGTTTCAAATGGTCACAAGTTCAAGAGAGGAAAAGGTTACACATATTCCCTTTCCTTAACTGTCTTTCTGCACTGTCACATACTTTACATAATTTGCCACTTTTACTAATCAAAAGACACTTCCATTTGAAGAGAAACAATTTTCATAGTTGCAGGTATAACAACAATGAAATAGAAAGATTTGGTTATTTTTCCCGGGCTACAGGAGCGAATTGAGTAATACATTAGCTTTGCAGAGCTCTGTTAACCACCTTTAACAACAGAGAAGCACACAACTGGTCAGTAATCAAACAACCTCACACATAGGCAGATAGAGAAGCAGATAAACATACTTAATACAAGCTTAGCAATGCATTTTGTTTTTCCATTACTTTAGAACAAATATTATAAAACTCTTTTAAAGTAAAGATTCCTTTATTCTTAAACTTCATCTAAGGAAAACATCAATAAGTACATATTTTTGTGAGAGAAAAATCTGAACAGCAGTATTAGACGACTGCCATCAGACATAGTACCACTGATACGCTGTTATGCTACCAGCACAGAATTGTTCAGCTTAGGACAGATCGTAAGACAATTACATGTTCATCAGCATGAAAAAAGCATCTCACACTAACTGGAAAAGCTTCTTGGCGTGTAGCAGAACAGAAATCATGTTGAATTACCCAAAACTGAAGCAAAAGAGAAAATGCTGTTGGTCGATTGTAGGCTACACGGAGTGGACCAGCTTAAGAGTATAGGTGACAGTGCATGAATACCACAGCTCGTTCTAAGGCTTTATGCAGTGGTGATACCCTGCAATAAGGAGAATGGTTCCATTCAGGCAGAATTCAGTCACCATTCCACTTCGGTGGCAAGCTTGTCACACATGTCAGGGCAGGAAGACATGCCCAGAGAGGTCCCACTTTGAGCATCTGCTACCAGCTGCTGCATTAAAGGCCAATTAAAGGTTCACAAAGGGCTGCCCTGACTGTGGCTCAGCACAGAGGGAAAAGCTGAGGTAGGGGAAACTTCAAAAATCCAGGGCAAAGACGCTCAGTTTTCAAAGGCACCCAGCGCTTCTTGAAAATGCTGATGCCTCTCAGGACAGAGACAACCCTCTGGCAGGCTGGAGATGGCCAAAGCTTGATCTGTCCACAGGCCCTGTAAGGCCAAGAGCTTACCAGGTACAAGTGCACAGATTGTTTTCCATTTCCATACTAACGTCCTTTCATTCTTCTGCCTTTTCCAAGCTAATGCTTGCATTGCCTCTGAAGATAAATGTATTACCAGAAACAACTGTCGATTAACAGCTCTACACTGTAAACAAGTGTCACGGAAAACACGGAAACAAAGACTTGATGATGCTCTGTCATCTAAAAATACTATAAACAATGTCCATGTTACTGATGGATAAAAGAGGGCCTTGTTCCTAATGAAGAGGATGGAAAGAAGAAGCGGAAAATTCACTTCCCAGCTCTATAGGATTCAGTGCATAAACCTAGGGTATTCATTCAACTTCGCTGAGCTCTGCTCCTTCCCAGCCCTACTGAGGGGGCAAGCTGCAACACAAGGGATCTCAGGACTAACAAACAGATGACAATTAAGGCACTAGTATTCGGAAAAGTTCATTACAGCCTTCTGTGGAAAGGCATTGTGGAAACTTGAAGCATTATTATAAGTGTGTCCTAAATAGCCTGCCAAGACAGCCAATTCAAATATTATTTTCACTGAAAGATAAAAATAATCTATTTTCTTCTTTACTTAATCTCAGAAATTTTCCTGTATCTAAGTGATTTCATGTCTGCTGTCCTCCCAAGTGCCACAGTTTGACATGTTTCTTGTGTTCTAGTAGTGACTTCCCCTCTGAGGTTCCCTCCTCCAACTGTGACCCAAAATAAACAGCAAGGTCTGTCCCACTACTCCCATATTAACACAGTCTCATGCATTATTCAACAAGGCTCAGAAGTGCAAAAGACTTTACCAAACAAGTGACCCAGAGCAGAAGAGACAGAGCTTAGAGCACCACCTTCTTCACCCTGTTGAGAAGGTCATGATCTTTTTAAAGGAAAACTAAGATTTCACAAAGTGTTAGAAAAAAAGTGGATGTGGAAATTGCAACTTCGTTCCTCCAGATCTCTGCCAGATTATTCTCTGCACGCTTACCCAATCCTCCGCCAATCCCTTTATGAATCACCTTTTTTTTCCATGTATACTTCTGAAAATAGACACAGATACATTTTTTAAAAAGAACAATGGCTGTCCCACTCGTTCATATATCTCAGACCTGTCACTCTGTTACTTCCTTTGCAGGCCATTTTGGGAATATATAAATACATTGGCGATGCCTGGGTAATGGTCAGTGGGAGTAGGAATACATTTCAAAGTTAAAATGTAAGGGAGAGGAAAATTCATTTCTAGATTTTCCATGGTTCCAGTGCAGCGTGTGAGCAATTTTTATGACAAACACAAACTTAGACCACACATCTTTGTTTTGTTCTTATGCACTGCTACTACCCTGGAAATTACGACATTGTCAAATACAAACCAAATGGACTCAACATGAGTCATTCCAGAAAGAGGACTAAAACTAAACTAGGATTCCCCTACCCAAAGGCATCTTTAGAAATATATTTTGCCCCAATTTAGGCCACCATTTTTAAATGGGGTGGGGGCTGGCAGTGTTGGAAAACATGACATATTCTTAAGCAATTCACTTGGGCTAAATTACAAAATAATAATGCAATCATTTCACACTAAAAATATTAACAAAAGAGATATTCCAAAAAACAGAGTTATTAAATCAAATCAGCATTTTCCAGTAATGTAATTTTTTTATCAGATCCTATTGCTAACAAAGCCAAAAATTACAAGTTTAAGGATCACAGAGTCTCCTGTAACTCATGACCATGGTAAACTGGTGTTTCATTGAGCCTATCAAAGACAATCTCAACAGAAAAAGCAGAGTGTGTTTTTTATTTTATAATGTGCCTGAGCTGTCAAGCCAAAACAGCATCAAGGAAGGAGAATCACTAATATTCCTATTCCCTCTATTTGAAAGCTATTTGTTATCACCAATAAAAATGAAAGATATTTGGTTATCACCAGTTCTTGGGTTATGAGGCTTAAGCACATCAGCAGTCTTTCACTTTGCAGTGGCGGAATGAGGAGCTGAGTTTTATTGGAGACCCCTGTGCCAAAGTACACGCTCAGGGTATGGTCCTGACCCAGGTAGTCTCAGGTGCAGCAGCTACTGCTGCTGAAGTATATTCCATTACCCTGGCACCTTTCAAACACACAGGTTTATCTTCCTCTTCTTCCCATCTCAGCCCCAAGGGTCCTTATCAACATGCCCTGTGCAATTCATTATTTCATACAACTCTTTTTATCAAGTATATATATATACTAAATAGATATATATAATAATATATAATAAATTTCTCTAGTCCATGGTGTTTACCTATTCTCAGTTCTCCTTTCCTCCTTCATAAGAATAAACAGAAAAAAATCTTTTCAATGCAAAAAACACAAAGCATCCCAGAAGGGGAGGGGGGGAAAGTAGAAATGGAATTGATACTAAAGAGGAAAAACATTTGGGATCACTGGGGTGAAAATAAATCACCAACAGAGCTTAGAAAGTAGGAAACCACCACAAAAAAAAGTTTCAGAAAGGTCACATTTTTATTCTGAAAACCAGATTGCATTTCTCATTGCTGGCAAAACTATACATTAATAAATGTTTTCAGATGACACTGGATCTTTTGGAAAGCTTTCAGGAGAAAAGCAAACTAAGCAAACTTTCCCCAGCTTGTGGCACACAAAAGAATCAAGACATACAGACACAACTCTCATTGCAGCCTCTTCAGTGTACTGACTTCTGGACTTCAAAAATCATCACGTCAAAACCATCATGCTTTTGTCCACAGGCAAAACACATTATTTCAGCTTGAATTAATTTATTATTATATATTTTCAAAGTTTCATTTTTGGATAGGAGGAGAAAAAAAAAAACACAGTATTTTTCTTATGCAGATCTCCTGCAAAAAAACTTCAAATCAAACTAAGAATCAGAACATTTGTAACCCAAGTGAAAGCATCACTTTTAAGGATATTGTCAAGTTGAATTTAAAATGCAACTTGAGTTTTGGATTTTTTAATCCTTGTTGCAGAGACTAAATACTTCAGAAGGCATAATGAAGATCTAGCATTTCATCTTTAAGTTCTCATCCTAATGAAAAATAACAAAGACATTGTGCTAGAGCACAAAACAAAGCAACCAAGGGAACTGCTTGTTCTCTTTTTCCTTACTGACCCTGCATGACTGTAACATGTTTCGGGAAAATTTTGATAAACTGGTGCCCTCTGGAAACATTGCTTAGAAAATCCCTGATCTTCATGTCTGTGAGACTGAAGCTTCTGACCTCAAGTAGTGGTCTGTTACTCCAGGCAACCTGCCAAAACTGTTATCAGCACTTGTGTAAGACTCCAAAGTTTCCCATTTCATTTGTATCAGAGCTGTCTTCATATTGCTTTTCACACATTGCCAGAATAATGATTTTCTGTAGTTTCTGAAAGCCTCATACAGCTCAATAGCAAAACACACTTTGATACTGATGGGCTGGCAGAGAAAGGTT
>VWZF01002116.1:42723-58932 GCA_013396755.1 Sclerurus mexicanus
GCCATCCCTCCGGCCGGGAACGCCCCGGGCCCCGTCCCTGCCGCTCCAGCAGCTCTGCGTCCGCGGGGAAAAGCTCCCGCGGACCCGTCTCCCACCCTAGCATGGGATGGGCGAGCCCTGCGAGCGCGGTGCCTGCTCGCCGGGCGCTGGCGTGAAAGAAGGAGCGGACCGGGAGTCCTGGGTCGCGCCGCTGGGTTTCCTGGAGGGCGCTCAGATGGGCAACAGGAGCAACGTGTCTTTCCTGCAGGTCTTCAAGAACATCAACCTGGAGCGAGCCGACGGGATGCAGGCGGACAGCTCTGACGTGGTGCGGATTGTCATCTCGCTGGTGTACTCTGTGGTGTGCGCCCTGGGACTGGTGGGCAACCTGCTGGTGCTCTACCTGATGAAAAGCAAGCAAGGCTGGAGAAAATCCTCCATCAACCTCTTTGTGACCAGCCTGGCAGTGACTGACTTCCAGTTTGTGCTGACCTTGCCATTCTGGGCAGTGGAGAATGCACTGGACTTCAACTGGCTCTTTGGCAAAGCAATGTGTAAGATTGTCTCTTATGTGACAGCTATGAACATGTATGCCAGTGTATTCTTTCTCACTGCCATGAGTGTGGCTCGATATCGCTCCGTGGCTTCAGCCTTGAAGAATCAGCGTCGAGGAGACCCACTGGGTGGCTGCTGCTCTGCCAAGTGGCTTTGTGCGCTCATCTGGCTGTCAGCTGTCCTGGCTTCCCTGCCCCATGCAATTTTTTCCACCACTGCCACTGTCTTTGATGATGTTCTCTGCCTTGTCAAGTTCCCAGAGGGCCGAGGCAGCAATGGCCAGTTCTGGCTAGGTCTGTACCACATCCAGAAGGTGCTGCTGGGCTTTGTGGTGCCGCTGGTCATTATTAGTCTCTGCTACTTGCTCCTGGTGCGCTTCATCACTGGCAAGCACGTGGGCAGCACCTGCAGTGGCCCCAGCACCAAGCGCCGCTCCAAAGTGACTCGGTCAGTGTCCATTGTGGTGCTGTCTTTCTTCTTGTGCTGGCTGCCTAACCAAGCACTTACAACGTGGGGGATACTCATCAAACTCAACGTGGTGCACTTCAGCAATGAGTACTTCCTCTCCCAAGTGTATCTCTTCCCCATCAGTGTGTGCCTGGCACACTCCAATAGCTGCCTCAATCCCATCCTCTACTGCCTCATGCGCAGGGAGTTTCGCAAGGCACTGAAGAGCCTCCTCTGGAGGATCACCTCACCTTCCCTCACCACCATGCGCCCTTTCACTGACACCACCAAGCCTGAGAAGGAGGAGCAGGCCCTGCACGCCTTGGTGCCTGTCCACCCTGTCACTGCTGCTTCCCCTGCTGCTGCCATCCAGCCAGAGGTGGCCTATTACCCCCCTGGGGTGGTGATGTACAGCAGCCGCTGTGACCTGCTGCCTGCCAGCTCCATGGAGCAGCGCTGCTGAGATGGGCAGGGGGCTCTGGGGGGTGGGGCTGTGGGCTCTGTGCAGGATGTAACCCTGGGATATTGAATGCCTGCCAGGGACAAGGGGAGGAGGGATGGGTAAAGGAGGACTTCTGTGTGAGAGATGCTCTTCTGCAGTTGTGTCTGCCCTTGAATGCTTGAGGGAAATTGTTGTCTTGAAAATGCCCCCCAAAGCTGGAGAATAGGAGTAGGAGGAGGCAGAGGTGGGGTGTCTCTAGGAGGTGCCTTTTAGTGCTTGTACATATTCTGGGGAACAGGAACTGGGAAGGGTGATGGGATTACAGACAGGGAGGATGCAAGATGTGCAAAGTACCATAGGAAGGAGAGGGGCTGGTGTGGGTAGAGTGAGGAAGGGAGGCCTTAGCTCTGTCTCCCCAACCTGAAGCTGTAAACAGCAAGAGACCAGAAGCCCTTCCACCCTCTGTGTTTGTCTGTGTCAGGGAGAGGGAACTGGCGTCTTTTCTCACTGCTGCAGGACACTGTACATGTTCCAGTCTGACTGTGGTCACTGCTCCCTAGGCTCCAGTGAGGGCTTGGGGATGTTCTGTTTCAAACCTACCCTAATTGGAATAGCCAGGACAAGTAGGTAGAAGGCTCCTGCTCGTTCAGGCTTGGCCCTTTTCCCCACTTTTAGGGATCTGTGAAAGAGCGGGGACAACAGGCACTGTGGTCCCCTCCAGATCTGAGCAAAATTTGATTTTCTAGCTATCCCCATCCCCTCAGCTGCTGGCAGGATATAGAGCAACCCAGCCACCCAAGGAGAAACCCAAGGACAAAACTTGTATTTTCATGGGAAGATGTTGCTTTGCCTGTGTTTGGAGGGGAGGGTGTGAGACCCCTGACATTGCGTTCCCCAGCCTCTCTCCAGACTGCTGAGAGGAAACCTCACTGACCCAGTCTGTGTGGAGCAAGGAAGCATCTCTCCCCAGGCACTGAGGCTGCAGGCTTTATTCTTGCTGCACTTCAGACTGTTTGTATTTCACTTCAGGAAATCAGCACAACTGTAAATAAAATTTAAAAAACAAAACCAAAAAAAAGCATGGGAAAAAACAAACTGTCTTAGACACTTCAAGTCAATTGCTCTGGGATACTTCTGGGTTCAGTTAAAACCAAGCACAAAGGCTTTTGCTCTGCTAAGGGTCTGCACTGGCGCTTGCCAATGTTTCAGTGAACTCCAGTTCAGTTCCTCTAGGCTGAGCAGCTGTAGGGCCTGCAGGTCAGTGCTTTTGTAGCCTAGAGAATGTCAGGGACAATGCTTGACCTAGCCTGTGTTCCAGAGAAACATGCAGAAAATAATTTTAGGTTGATCTGAAATGGACTTCTAGGGGGATAAAAAAAGTGTATTTTTAAGCTGTGAAAGTTTTTGTGGTAAGGCTATATATTTGCTTATTAAAATATTTTTTTTTAATTATGAGAAAAAATAATTTAAAATGTAAAGGTCAAAATAGTTGTTTTAAAAGATGGAAGAATGCAACACCTCTTAATACTGTTGTGGAGGAAACTTGTTGTTTCTGTCCAGAGAAAACTGCAGTGCCATTAGCGACAATTATGCTTTTCAGACTCTGTTTACTGTACATGTTGGTAATTCCTGTTGTAAAATTTGGGTTTGGTCCAAAAGCAGCTGGTTCTGCTACTTGCAAGGAGAAGCTGTTGTTCCCTGTTTTTTTCAAGGCAGAAGAGACTTCTACAGCCTTGGACACTTGCTAACTAGGAAGATACTGATTTACAAGGTGTCTGGAGAAGAACAGCAGAAGTGAGCTGGCAGCTGATGGGCACACTTAACACAGATGCAAAGACTCAGAAGAAATTAAATATATCCACAGAAGAACTTGAGCATCTAAGTACTGTACAACTGCCTCTCTGACTTCCTAAATCCTGACTTGGCTGCCAGTTGAAGTCTATAGGTACTTAGAGGTTTTTTTCTAGTGGAATTTTTTGTGCCTAGAAATCTGTTCCTGAGCATGCCTAAATATGCTTAAATCTGTAGCACTTGTCGCTGTGCTTTATGGGGATATCTCTGTCAGGACTGGCCACACAGTGCACCCTGTGAGGAAGGCAACTCTGCATCCCGACACAGAAGACCCTGTGCCAGGCCACACTATGTCAGGAGGGGCTGTAAACTAAACTCATTCCCCCCATCCCTTTGAATCTATGTCTAGATGTGTTTCTTCAGTCCCGCCTTCAATGTGTGTGCAGATTATGCTCCTTCCCTTTCCCGTTTGAAATGCTAAATTAGTGGGCATAGCTCTCACCCACAGCCTAAAAGATTCAGCTTCTCCTCTTTCACATCCCAGGGGAATGACTGAATCTCTGGGCTACTTTGTGAATGTGCTCAAATTCTCTGGCTTGAAGCATTTCCCTCCTGTGTGACTTGCTCACTATTGCTGGATCATAAGGGGAAAGCAAGCCCTCAAACACAACCTGGCAGCATAGTGGTTAGGGTGTAAACTTCAAAGAGGAATTGTCAAGATACTTTTTTTCACTGTAAATACAGAAGAGAAATTGGATCCAGGTCTGGATTCTAGGTTTCTGCTTTCCAAGAACAATGATGGACTTGCTCCCAGGTCCTGGTTTAATTAAAGCTGCAGTATGCTGTGCAGGAGCCTGAGGCCTTTCTAGACCTAGAGGTGTAGCAGCCTACTGAATTGAAGGATTTGCAAAAAATGAATTCAGGTCTCACATGTTCTGTGAGAAAGCCCTAACATCTGTGCTGCAGGTGAAGAAAGCTGTTGTATGAGAAAAGGATACCAGGAACTCTTAAGTCCAGCATTCAGAGAAGTATAATGTGTCTCTACAGGCCAGGAGAAACTATCTAAATTAAGGAGACAGGACGAATCTCACAGCCAGACACTCTTCTTACTGTTTGCTTTTGAACAGCATAATTTCTTGCTTAACTTGCTGGGAATTTATTCTCTATCTGATGCTTAAATGTTCTCATGCATTAAATAAAGAGCTATCCAACTGTCTAAAGCATGACTATGAATTTCAGTAGATAGCAAACTGCCTAAAAAACATCCTCTGTGGTGCTCAGCATGGCAAAACCTATGTGCTTTTGTGGATGTCAATAGAGACATCATTTTATGCCAGCAAAAACAACACAGTAAAATAGATGATGTTCAGATCAACACATAGTTCACCCAGAATAATAACAAGGTACCATTCTCAAAGGAAGCCCCAGCTGTCTGAGCACTGCAGAAATAAAAAAACTTTCATTGGGCAAATCACCCAAGCAGGAAAATGCCCTGGGTGTGTAAGGCGTGGACTGTGGAATTAAAGAGCAGCTCTCTCTCAGGTTGCTGATCCATCAGATCATGAATCTACTGTTCGAAAGAGGCACAGCCCCACAGCAAATGTTGGCTTAGACCAGATCAGCAGCTCAGGCTGTGCGAGTCAGTGTGTGTCCACCATGGCCAAAGAGCTCTGCTCTAACTATGCATGAGCAGAGAAAAGTTTATTTTCATATACATTGTGAGTCCCAGCTGACAGAGCATGAAATCTGGGCTCTGTGTTGCATGGCAGGGCACCCTCCTGAGCCTCAAAAAGAAGATGCAGTTACTCTGAGTGTGCCTCAGCATCAAGCGTATGGCCTCAGCAGAGAGTCTTTCCAGCTCAACAACAACAAACCCTACTGGGTACCCCGTGATTTCCTAAGTAATCAGTACAATGCTCTTCAAAAACATTCCTGTTTCCCCTAAATGTTCATGTTCTCATTTGCACCAATGGCTTTTTCATGGATTAAAATAAACATGGCTGAAAGGATACAAAACAATACTTAGAGAGTTCTTGAAGAGGTTTCCATCTCCTCCTGTTACAGACTCCTGACAGGGCTCTGGCAGAGAGATGCACATCATTAGAGAATGATAGGGACTCGAAGGTGCAGGCTGACATCTAGTGACAAACTGAAAGAATCTTTAAAGACCGGATATTCTCATCAGGCAAAAACCTTGATTGCTTAAGGATTTTTAAATGTCTCAGCCCCTTAAATAGCTAACCAAGCTCTTAATGTAATAACAACCTCCCATTGCATTTCCAGGTTTCCCTCCTTGGTAGAAATAGTGTTTCACTTTCTCAGTGAGTTATTTTGGCATTCACTTTAGCAGTAAAAAAAAAAAAAGGTCCAATCTTCCTCATTCACAACTGTCTACTCTAAAACTTGATTATTCAATTGAGTGCCTGCACAGAAGCTCTGATCTAATTCATATCCCTGAGCTTAAGCAGGGATAGGTATGGGTGCAGTGCAGCTCAAAGACATTTGATTGAGAGCTTGGATCTCCTTTTTTAGTGAGGGTTATTTCTCTGCTGCTTCAAAAGAGAATTCTTATTTTTCCATTCAAAGAGTTTATTGAAAATACCTTTTCATCATGATTAAGCAGCTAAAAAAACTACCTGTAGGTCCATTCTCAGCATCAGTGGTTGTCAGTTAACAGGCAGCCAGTTAACTCAGTCCTGTGCTGAGGTGTAGCTGGTAAGACACATAAGCGGGTTTCTCAGCCTGTATTTGTGCATAGCCTCAGAGTCCTTCCCAGAATCTTAACTGTAAAACATAGACTCACAGGATGGCTGAGCAAAATGGGCCAGAAAATCAGCTGGAGATGGAAGCAGTTTATTTAGTCTACAGGCTTTTTGAAACCTTGGCCTACCTGCTTGGGAAGGACTGCTTACTATCCATGGTGAGAAATAATAAAGTAAAGGTTGATTACTCAGATACCAGCTCTCTCCCTTATTCATCCATTCCTTGGGACAATGAAATACTATTTCTCCAAGGACCTGTGGTTTTCCTTGCAGAGAATAGCTGAATGAGTATGGTCAATTACACAATGAACAAACTAGCTATTCAACACTGACTTCTAGAATCATTGTTCAATGAACCTTTCCATTTTCATTCAGCATGGATCTTGTAGAAAAACAACCTGTTGCTGTACTTGTGAAAACATCTGATCAGCTTAGGAAAGAAATCTGAAAATCAAATTTTCTTTTCAGATCAAATATAAAACTGAGATAATAAAGTTGTTATCAATTCATAGCTACCAACAATTAGCCTAGAGTTAAAATGATGGAGAAATCACATCTGACCAAGCTGGTAACCTTCTCTGATCAGACGACTGACTTGGTGGCGGAGGGAAGAGCAGTTAATATTTATGTTGACATAAATAAGACTTTTGACACTCTCTCTAATGACATCCTCATAGATGTACTCATCAAGAATGGACTAGTGAGTGGAAAATGAACTGGATTGAAAGTGACTGATCTTCTAGGTGTAAAATGTGATTAAGCACAAAATCAAGCTGGAAAGCAGTGACTGGCAATGTGCTCTGGAGGTAATACTGAGGCCAGTCCTGTACAACATCTTCATCAAAGATTTGAATGAAGGGACAGAGTGTGCCCCCAGCACGTTTACAGTGGGAGGAGTGGCCGATACACCAGGGCGTTGCACCCCCATTCACAGAGTCCTCAATGGACTGCAGAAATGGGCTGACAGGAACCCCACACAGTTCAACAAAGGGAAGTGCAAAGTCCTGCACTAGGGCAGGGGGTGGATAACTTCCTGCATTGGTACAGACTGGAGTGTAATTGACTGGAAAGCAGCTTTGCAGAGAAGGACCTGGAGATTCTGGTGGACAGAGTGAAAATGAACCAGAAATGTGGCCTTGCAGCAAAGGCCAAAAGCATCCTGAGCCCCATCAGGCAGAGCAGATCAAGGGAGGGAATCCTTCCCCTCTGCTCAGCCTGGTGAGGCCATATTTGAGCTGCTGTGTCCAGTTCTGGGCAAGTTACCCAGTTCTGGTTTAATTACCAGAGAGTCTTCTGTATGACAGAGGGCTTGGAGCATTTGCCTAGTGAGGGGAGGCTGATGGAGCTGGAATTCTTCAGTCTGGACCTGAGAAGGCTTGGGGATTTTGTCAATGTGTGTGTATCAATACCTAAAGTAGGCAGGGATTAAAGAAGATGGAATCAGACTCTTCTAAGTGTTGTCCAGGGAGTGGATGAGAGGCAATAGGCACAAAAAAAAATACAATTTAAATGTAAGGAAAAAAACCTTTTCTAGTGGTGAGTGTGATCAAGCACTGGAACAGGTTGCCTAGAGAGGTTGTGGAGTCTCCAGCTTTGGAGATGCTCAGAAACCGACTTGACACTGACTGGTCTCCTTTAGTGACTCTGCACTGAGCAGGGCCTTGGATTGGGTGATTTCCAGAGACAACACCAACTATTCTGTACTTTTGTGTGATTCTGTGATGTCAAATAAATTGTTCTGTATCTTTGTTCTAATGCAGTAGAATTAGCACATGTCTGTCTGGTTTGACATTTATTCTGAAAAACCTCTAGAAATTTTATGCCCTCAAATCACCTACTTCTGTGTATTTCAAATAATCTATTCAATTATTTTAAAAATGTTTTTATTGCTCTTTATTTCTGCTGAAACAATGGAGGGGGCTCAGAGGAAATTCAGACTTTCTCTTGCCTATCACAAGTAATTTCCTGTTTGTCCTTATTTGTGGGCAAATTCAGTGATGCAGATAGAGGTAGAGAGTTAACCATGAGCTCCTGAACTGAAGGTAGCAGAGATTCAACAACACTGTGTTAAATAACTACTCACTCCATACAGTCAATCATAAACAGTGAAAAGAAGAATATAGTCTGAATTCCAGATTTGGGGGTATATTTTCAGAGATGTAGATTGAAATCTTGAATTTTGAGCACACGATACAAAGTCATTCCAAGTAAAATATTCCAAAATGCGAAATTCCTGTTCAGAAAAGAAGACCACCCTTTGATAAGGTGCCATCTTTCTCTCAGTTCTAACAGGTGTCTTACTGCCATGTTTTGCAGTGTTATGGCATTTAACAATAACCTGTTGGGATTGGGAGTTTTGTTGGAATTTCGGGACTTATTAAAGAAACAAGTGCTCCGACCCCCAAAATCCCTGGAAACTGAATAACTTGGAAATTGTATGGAAAGATAACATGAATGTTGAAAAAAACCCAAATCATCTGAGATACATTTACACCTTTATGGTGATCTGCCAGCCGTGCAATTCCAGGCTAGTGCTCCTGGACTTTGACAAAAGGCATGTCTGACGGAAACTTTTCCTTTCCCTCTTGTCATTCCCCAGACTCCACAATTCTGCTGGTTTTCATGTCTCCTCCTCAGCACCTAACAAGCAGAGGAGCCCTGAAAACAGAGGTGTGACAGACCCTGATGCTGCCTCTCTGTATGCTGTGACCAGCGCCCCTGCCTCCTGATGCACCTTACCTGCTGGGAACCAATGCATCAAAAATTCACCTGCCAAACAAATGGGGGGACAGCTGCACTACAGGACTGACTCTTGGCATTAGCCCTGAAGGTTTCAAAGGCCGGATTCTGCCAGGAGTTTGATGCTTCGCATGTCCTCAGTGGGGAGGAGGCTCCTACCACCACGTGTCCCCAGCGCAGTGTCTTCACTGCAATAGGCAGCTGGGTCACAGCTGGTAACAAGCAGCTTTCCTTTGCGGTCTGCACACAAAAAAAGGGAAGAACTTAAGCTTGCAGAGCTGCTTCTCTATAAGGAAACTCCAGAGTAAGATGGAAAAGAGAGGGACAGGACTGAGGTTGGGAAGCAGCTCCTCGCTCTGGAGAGATGCTATAATGTCACTGAACACCGGGGGGCATCCAAAGACCCCACCGCGGTGGAGGGAGAGCGGCGGCAGCTCCTCCTTGGAGCAGACACAGCCTTTAGGAACTACCCTTGCTAAAAGCAGGATAATTCCATTTTCCAGAAAATGAATGTCTCTCCCTGAATGACACAGATGTCTCTCCCTGATAATATCAGACAGTATCAGCCCATTTCAGCCTGCTCTGCAATCCAGAGTGGAAAGCACTGAATTTTGTTTTCCCACTACTGCTTACTAGTGCTTACCTGGAGCAGCACATGGCAAGTCTCCAGTTTGAAGACTCTGCATGATGTGAAGTCACTATCTTTAATACACAGGTAAAATACTAATACATGGGAGGTAAAATGTTCATTTCCAATAAGAAAATTTATGAAATACAATTGCTTAACACATCTTGTATATCCGAAAGAACAACATATGAAAATGAATACACCATGGAAGGCAACAGAATTCACAGAATCACGAAATGGATTAGGTTGGAAAGGACCACAGTGGGTCATCTGGCCCAGCCTCCCTGCTCAAGCAGGGTTGTCCCAGAGCACGTGGCACAGGATTGTGTCCAGATGGTTCTTGAATATCTCCAGTGAGGGAGACTGAACAGCCTCTCTGGGCAGCCTCTTCCAGTGCACAGTCCACCACACAATAAAGATGTTCTTCCTCATGTTCAGGTGGAACTTCCTGTGCATCAGTTTCTGCCCATTGCCTCTTGTCCTATGGCTGGGCACCACTGAGCAGAGCCTGGCTCCATCCTTTTGACACCCTCCCTTCAAACACTTACAGACTTTAATAAGGCCCCCCTCTCAGTCATCTCTTTTTGAGGCTGAACTGGCCTGGTTCCCTCAGATTTCCTCATAAGAGAGATGCTCCAGTCCCTTGATCAACTTTGTAGCTCTGTGCTGGACCCACTCCAGGAGCTCTATGTTTCTTGTACCAAGGAGCCCAGAACTGGACACAGATCCAGGTGAGGCCTCACCAGGGCTGAGCAGAGGGGCAGGATCACCTGCCTTGACCTCCTGGCAATGTTCTTCCTAATACATCCCAGGATTCCTTTAGTCCTCTTGGCCACAGGGGATCACTGCTGGCTCATGGACAGTTTGGTATCCACCAGGACCCCCAGCTCTGCACAGCTGCTTTCCAGCAAGCTGTCCTCCCATCTGTACTGGTTCCTGGGATTGTTCCTCCCCAGGTGCAGGCCCCTGCACCTGCCTTTGTTGCATTTCTGGTAGTTCTTCCCTGCCCCTCTCTACAGCCTGTCAAAGTCCTTCTGAAGGGCTGCACAGCCCTCTTGGCTATCAGCCACTCCTCCCAGCTGTGTCATCAGTGAACTCAAGGGGGTGGCATCTGTCCCTTCATTCAAGTCACTGATTAAACAATACTGGGCCCTGTATAGAACTCTGGGGACACCACTAGTGACAGTCCTCCAAACAGACCCTGTGCCCTGATGACAGCTCTCTGGAAGCTGCTGTTCAACCAGTTCTCAATCCACCTCACTGTCCACACATCCAACCCACATTTCTTGGGCTTGCCTATGAGAATGTTGTGAAAGACAGTGTTGAAAGCCTTGCTCAAGTCAAGGCTGGCAATACCCACTTGTCTCCCTTCATCTGTCCATGTAGTTGTTTCATCATAGAAAGCAATCAGGTTGGTCAAGCATGATTTACCTTTAGCGAAAGGTAAATTACTGATTACTCCTGATCACCTTTTGTCTTTCATGTGGGTAGAGATGGCCTCCATAATGAGGTGCTCCATCATCTTTCCAAGTACTGAGGTGAGGCCAAGAGGCCAGTATTTCCCTGGGTTCTGCATCTTGCCCTTTTTGAAAACTGGGAGACATTTTCTTTCTTCTGGTCCTCAGGCATCTCTCCTGATCTCCATGACCTTTCAAAGATGATCATGAGCAGCCTGGCTATGATGTTTGCCAGCTCGCTCAGCACTTGTGGATGCATCCTGTCAGGGCCCATAAAAATTGCAAATCATTTCTCACAGTTTAGTCTTGGACAAGTGACCCAAAACATTTGCTTCTTGAATAAGACAGAGTAGCCAGAGAACAAGAAATGAATGCTGGAAACTTACAGGGAAAAATTTTGTTTTATAGATCATTTTTTATAGCTTTATTATGCCCAAAATTCTTTAAAGACATTTTACAGCAGATATGTCCACCTTTTTCCTCCATGAAGCAATCCCTCTACTGTTCAGAAATATCAGAGTCACCATTGCCAGATTCACTTACACCATTCTTCCTATCTTTTTACATGCTGCAGGGACTGGTAGTGATTCATGGGCACCAGTGTGAAAGCTGTGATTTTTCCCAAACCAAAGACATTTATGATTCATCCTGATTTGTGTCATTTCTGTGGAAGAAAAAATTATCTGCCACAAGCCACCTGAGTTGTTTGTTTTCAAGCAAGTCAAAGAAACTTAATGAGATCAGTGTGAAAGACAGAATGAATACTGGGCGCTAAAAAAAAAAAAAAAACAAAACCAAAAACTAAAAAAAAACCAAACAAAAAGCACCAAAAAAGCCCCCCAAAAATCATGACACTAATACTGCAAGTTCTCTAAATGAGAGAACCAGAAGTTCCTTGGAGGGCTTGGCTTGCCTGGTTGTTAAATGGGAGTAAGTGGCAGATGTTTGTAAGTGAAAGTGCCATGAAGATAAGATGGGAGGCTTATTTCCTGCCTCATTTTGTTCAGCCATGACTACGTTTGTCAAAGTGGGAGGGAGAAGGGGTTGGTTATCACAAGATGTCTCATCTTTGAGTGCGTCCAGTGAAATGATACAAGGGTAATTAAGGGACTGGAGCATCTCTCTTACAAGGAAAAGCAGAGCGAGCCTGGTCTGATCAGCCTCAAGAAAACATGACTGAGAGGCTGTGCAGTCTCCCTCACTGGAGGTATTCAAGAACCATCTGGACACAATCCTGTGCCACGTGCTCTGGGACGGCCCTGCTTGAGCAGGGAGGTTGGGCCAGATGACCCACTCTGGCCTCTTCCAGCCTTACCCATTCTGTGATACTGTATGTTTCATCTAAATGTACCATTTGCATAAACATAATACAGAGAAGATCTTTATAGATTTGATTTTATGAGTAGGGAAATAAAACCAGATGGGAAAGATCAGGCACAGGGTACTTGTAACTTCATACTCACATCATTGCAATAAAAGCTGATGTTAAGTACAATAAATGATCATATTGATAGCTCAAGTCCAGAACTAATGTAAAAGCACAGCAAAGGTGGAACTTCTTACATTAGTAGCACACAGTACAATCCTTCAATACATTTAACATTTTTAACATTTTAGCATTCTATTGCTGAAATAAATAGTTATTTTATCCCCTTTCATGTATTAGTGATATATTATATTAGTAACATACATTAGTAACATCTATATTATTAAAAGAAATACTTTTTTATCCCCTTTTATGAATTACTAATATTTTATATTGTTTTCATTAACAGTTGAAATACATTTTCAACTTCAGAATGAGCACCATCATAATTTTTTTTTGTTTAAACAATGTTTTCCAAATTGTAGATATTTTTGTCTGCTTGCTATTTTTGACAAAGATTCATAAAGAAAGATACTATTTTGAAGTCTGAGAAGCAATATAGATGTTTTTATGAAGAGATTTCCAAAGGAAAACTGACTCTAATGTGTTCTGTCTTCTATAACACGCAGTGGCTTTTAACAGGAAAGGGCATGAGAAGGATGATAATATGAAGTCCTGAAACAGTTTGCTCTGAATAGATTTATAAATAAAGGCATTGATGGGTAACTCTCTCTTCTCTCTGCAAGCTCACAACTCTTCTTACATTGATGCAGATTTTCAGTCACTTTGTGGGGCTGAATCGATGCCGACATTTTCTTTGTGTAACAGAGCAAACATTGACCATTGAAACATTAATGTTCTGAAGACATTAAACCTCAAAGAAAATATTGACAAAGACATAGGTAAACATTGCAAAATTTCTTTCCCAGCCTCACAGTAGAATCAGAGTTTTGTGACCTCAGCTCCTGGTGCACAGGTTTACATGGTATGGCCCTATAAAACCAGACAACCTCCTCCTTTATCTACTTTTATGGGTGCACAGAAGCCCTATTTTTTCCCATATATATTTGTCCTCCCAGAAAATACTGGGTTAATGGAAGTTAGTGAGTTAATGATGGCATAAAGCGAATTGAGAAGACAACAGTCCTTCATATTCTGGCTGCCTTCTCTTTGTTCTGGTTGAGACCCTTGTCCTCCAGCCATCTCAGCACCCACAAAGTATTTCAAGCACAGTCCAGGGACTCAGTCTTCTCAGATTTTCTCTTCCATGGATGTGACATGAGGAGCCACAAAACAAAATAATAATAATAATTAAAAACCAAATCAAACAAAAAAACCCCACAAAAACCAAAAACATAAAACATGGCTTCTTCACAAGGCAGGATGAAGAGGATGTAGTGAGGTTTGCCATACACTGACCCTCTTTTTGGGCCTACAGGGATCATCAACAAGAAAAGGTAGCTGGGGCTGTCATAGGCTTGATATAATTAAAAAGAATCTACCTCAGGGAAAATTCATTTTTCTGAGAATAAATTACTCACTCTACTCTTGAAAACATAGAAAAAGGATGAAGTTGATTCATCTCTGTGGAGTCACTTGATGCTCAAATCTAACTATTTATTTATGGTGTTGTAAGTTCATATCTTGCAGACCTTCTAAGAGCTGATCAGCTCAACACTGCATCTGATTGAATGATGTTGATTATATATGTGCAACATTTAAAAAAAAAAAAACCAAAACAAAAACCCACCAAAAAATCAACCCACCAAACCCACCGATAAACACCATATTTGGCAGTAGTCTCTCAGTGTTCATTAACAATATTGCATAAGCAGGTGTCTTCATGTGGCTTAACATAGTGAGTGGATATGACAGTTTTCAGGACAGAGGAAGCACAGCATAAATATAGTATATCACCTTCACAAATAAAGGATTTCTGAAACTGATAATATTATAAAAATAAGAATGAAGCTTCATACACAATTAAATACAAACAGCTGAGCTTATGTATTTACTGTACAGTAATTCCTGATAGTGCTTTGCAGAACTGAGTTTATTTACAATACTCTGTAAAGAACAAATGCCATTTCACTCAAAGCTAGATGCAAAAAGAAAACAGAAGAAAGAGAGATGCTACTTTAAGGTAAATGCTGTCATATCCAATGTCACGATTTCAGTGGCTTTCAACCATTCATTAAATTTTTACTTTGGCCAAGTTTATTTTTTCTATTACAGTATCAAAATTTATAGATCAGATTTTAAAAGAGGGAAGAAATGGCAGCTGTTCCCCACAGACAGATTTTTTAGGTTCCTACACATGGATTTGCAGAGCAGCCTTAGACAGACTTTCCTGACAAGCCTAGCCAGTACCTTCACTTCATTTATCCAGAAGCAGCAGGATTCAGTACAAAACAAATACTTTACAATTATGTTTTTTAAAAACTGGCTTCAATCTTTTTTATATTCCAAAGATTTTTCCCACACAAGTCTGGTTTTGACCATAGCTGATAATTAAGTGATCTCATTTAGCAGTATTACTAAGCATAACACAACAGCACCCTTCACGGCCTCCAACACCTGCTTGATCCTGCAGGTTTTGACTACCAGAGGAAACAGTCCCAAACTTAAAATACTTGAAAAACAAGATAAATAATAACTTTCTCCCAATTCTATCCTTTTATATTACTTCAATATATCCCATACTTCATCTATTAACTTCCACAAATTGGTAATGAGGAGTTTTGTAATGACTCCTCATGGACGGCATCAAAATACCATCAGCAGACATACTGTCACATGTCATAGCATGTGAACATACTGGGGGTGTGTCTGTATCTGAGGCATTAGGCAACCAGTTTTATCAAGTCTCCATTTCATAAAGCTCTGTAATTGCAACCAATCCAAGGAGGTAAGAGAGGAGGACGTGCTAGCAGTATCAGCACAGCAACAGCACCAGTTGATCAAGAAAGAAAACACGCCCCAGGGGAGATTTCTTCCAGTGGCTTCTCACAGTCCTACTCCACATAACGAACACAGAAAGCAACGAAGCAGCAGCCGACCAGTGCCACCGTAGACGCCGAAATCACAGTGACTGCGCTGCCAGCAACACTAACCAAGAGCCCCAGGCCCACACCAAGAATGATCTGGGCCAGCTGGACCATGCAGGTGAGAGCAGCACAGTCAATGCCCTTCCCTCGCCCATGGTCTCCTGTGTGTTCCCCATCCTGCAGCTTCAGGCTCTGCAAATAAGCACAAATCAAAACGTCCCCAGTGAAACGGGATGGTGAAATAAACACAAACGTCCCCAGTGAAATGGGATGGTGAAATAAATACAAACGTCCCCAGTGAAATGGGATGGTGTCAACAGTGTGCAGTGCTTGGCCAAGGCGTTGTTACAACCCCCAGGTGCAGCAAGGCAGCAAGATCACTGCTTCCCTTATGGTATCACAAGGATACCATACAGAATGCAAACAGATGTTACAAGTAACAATGATTTTTCCAAGCTCCCACCAAATGGTCCAGTTTCTCTCTCCATTTTTTCCCCTCTGTCCCTTCTCTGAAGGAAGGAATTTAAACTTGATTGGAAAAAATAGATATTTCTTTCCAGTTCAGGTCAATTTGAGTTCTGTCAAACTGATACTTAACAGTACAGGACATCCTGTCATGGATAATTTAGGTCTAATTGATGGCTGAATGAGAGCCTCAAAGGGATATCATGCTATCAAAAACTCATTGTAGAATCACAGAATAATTTGTGTTGGAAGGCATCTTAAAGAACATCTAGTTCCAACCCTGCTGCCATGGGTGGGTACACCTTCCACTAGACCAGGTTGCTCAGAGCTCCATCCAACCTGATCTTCAACATTTCCAAGGAAGCGGCACCCACAACTTATCTTGGCAACCTATTCCAGTGCCTCACAGTGAACAATTTTTTCCTAAAATCTAATTTAAACCTTCTCTCTTTCAGTGTGAACCCATTCATCCTTGTCCTGTCACTATGTACCCTTGTAAAAGGGCATCTTTCCTGTAGGCTCCCTTCAGGA
>VWZF01002116.1:59335-97413 GCA_013396755.1 Sclerurus mexicanus
CCCACCAGCACCCCAAGTCCTTCTCAGCAGGGCTGCTCTCGGTCTGTTCATCCCCAGCCTGTGCTGATACCAGGGTTGCCCTGACCCAGGTGCAGCACCTTGCACTGGGTCTTGTTAAACCTCATGAGGTTCCCATGGTCTCACTTATTGAGCTTGTCCAGGTCCATCTGGATGGTGTCCTGTCCTTCAGGTGTGGCAACAGCACCACTCAGCTTGGTGTCATCTGAAAATTTGCTGAGGGTGCACTCAGTGTCTTTGTGTCAAGATAACACTGGTCCCAGTATGTACTGAGGGCACCACTTGTCCCTGCTGTCCACTGGGACTCTGAGCCATTGACCCCAACACTCTGAACGCGACCTGCCGACCGCTTTCTTATCCATCTAAAAGTCCACTCATCAAATTCACCTCTTTTAAATTTAGAGAGAAACATGTTCAGAGAGAAAGACTTTACAGAATTGCAGCTATGCCCCCCACACATACAGGAGCAATGTGCTCTGCAATTATGGTTCAAAACACATAAAGGAATTGAGTACTAAAATCTAAATGTAATTCTTTTATTTTTGGGGTAAAAAAGTAACCTGAAAACAAATGTCCTGTCTAGGATTCTTCTACACTACTGAGGACCACTGTTATCTGGTATAATACACACAGCAGAGCAAAAGTCTTCACTTATCATATACAAGTATCTTGCATAGTAGCATCCTGTGAGGCTGGTTGATCAGTGGAACAGGTTGACCCTAGGGGTTGTGGAGTCTCCATCCTTGGAATTATTTAAACTAGACTGACGTGACCTGGGGCAGCCTTCTCCATGGGGCCCTCCTCGAGCAGGTTACACTAAATGATCTCTGGTGGTCCCTTCCAACTTCACCTGTTCTGTAATTCCCTCCAGGAAAGAATTATTCTGTTTTGTTGGGAAATTATGTGGTATTTTCATTTTTATTGTTTTTCTTGCATAAGGCTGTTGAGTGTAGGAGGTTGGTTTGTAACAAGAGGTTATCACACTGTAGGCACTGCTGTCTTCTGGTAAACATATACCCTTGGCCATCAAGATGGTTTTTTTTTTGCTTTTTGCAAAACCTATTATCTTGCTTTTGAGCTATTACCACAAAAAGCTCACAAGTACTGGAGACAAACAGTCTCTTCCTAATCCAGTAGAAAGAATTGAATTTGGATCCTAGGGAACAGCAGCACAGAACACGAGTTGCAATGGCAGCATTGTAAAACCCAGCACATGATTTTGGTAGAATGCTTAGTGAAGGAAAATGACTGCTTTTTGTTCTGGAATGATACAATCCCAATTTCAGACACACTTTTTTATAAATGAGATCTATTTTGCTGTGCTGTTGCCAGTGTTCCTATGTGCCAGTAATTCTGACCACAATCACATGAATGTGTAAATGAATGCAATCTTGTGCTTGATGTTTCCTCTTTATTTTTTCCTATCCTGTACATTATAGAAGATCTGAGCTAAACCTTGGTCTGTCAATATCAAATCTAACATAGAATTATATATCATTGAACATGTCATAGCAAGTCCCATACACCAAACAAGAAAAACTGATTGTCTTACAAGTACCAATATATTGGCTGATTAAAGTTCACTCATACATCAGCATGTTTTATTTCACTTCTGTCTTGGAACAGCTCTGAATCAGATTGAGACTAAAATTTTGCCTTTACTCCCTCTCTCTGAGTTGGCTGGCCTGAGGTTAGAATTGTGATCTCACCCTAAACTGGGTTCATTCCCTGTCCTTTGCTATATCTTTATAAACTCTGTATCATGATCAATCTCTGTTGGAAGAAGCAAAGAAATTAACTGAAAAATTAGGAGTAAGATATATAAAATATTTCATCCCACTGAGGCATCCTCCTAGGAGTCAACAGAATAATAAAGAGTTTTCTTGTGTTCATCAGTCAGAGAGTGTTGGTGAAAGTGGTATCAAACAGTAGGACAATCCAGCACTTGATCTAGCCCTATTCTGGTCTCAACTATGTTTCAGTGTGGTTTTTCAATGGTTCAAATTTTCCTTTATTAATTTTTTCAGATGTCCCAAGATATACTGAATACTTTTCCTAACCCCAACTCTCCTTAATCCTTCTTGCACCCAGCTGTCTACTAAATTAAGAAACTTGATCCTGCTGTGCCCAGTAACATGATACAAGGTGTGCAAGCTGTTCCAGATTTTCTTTGGAAACAGTATTTTATGCTGTGGAGGACAAAAAACCAACCACAGACAATTAGAAAGATAATGAGAATGGGTATATGATTTAATACTGAACTATATAAAGATGTTTCTACTTGAACTTCATGTTTGTTTGCTAAGAGCTTTCATAACACTTTGCAGTTAATTATAAATTCTGTCAGCCTTTACAGAATTTTTATTAAGCCCAGGCACTTAGAAGTCAAGTCCCCTGCTAATGCAGCAGGAAGGCAGGATATAAGGCAGCACATGAAGGCAACTCAGGTGGACTCCTGTTATCTGCTTACTGCCTGAACATGTACTGTGATTGGCTTTGTTTCAGTTGTGATGATAAATATTTGCCTCATTGCAGGACTGTTTGGAATGGGGAGGTTAACAATCTCTGTCAGAAATTTTCCATTCATAATATGTGTCATTGTTAATACTTTGAAATTAAAACTAAAAGCTGCTTACCATTATTTCTATCCAATTTACCCCCAAAATAGACTGAACATACACAGATATAAACTTATGCTTCTTTAGACACTGCACTCACCTCTTCTTCCCTGTGGTACTCTGCAATGAGATGGAACGGCACTGTGTACAGTGTGCTGGACATGACTCCAAAGAGTGAACACAGGGCCAGAGTGGAATAGACATTGGGAAACAAGCCAATTAATCCAGTACCCAATCCAAAGAGTAGGTATCCAATGAAATAAAGTCCTTTTAATCCTATGTATGGCAGAAGAACTTTCTGCACATCTGTGAAAAGAAAATAAAAATGCTGATAAGACTAAAACAAAACAGGCCACGTTTCAATCAGGGAGTTCCTTTAAGGCTGTGTTTTGTAAAATGCAATGAAGGAGATAATCTTACTGATTTTGGAAGTTGCCTCAAATTATTGTAGGTACCAACCTGACAAAGAATACATGCTCTCTCTGGGGATATACTTGTTCTGGCATAGCCAGCTACAGAAAAGAACCAGTTAAGAACTATTCTGTAAGAACTACCCTCATTGACCTCCATCTGACCTGAGAAATATTAAGAAAACTTCCCTGTCTGACTGTCCAGGAGTCACTCTGACAGCATACTGGAACCCCATGACCTGGGACTGAGGTCCCTTTGCAGCTGCACACCCCACACTCACACATTCAGGTTTCCTTCCTGGCTCGATCCCAGGTTTCCTATAGCAGAGTCTCAGGTGTCTGGATCCTTAACATTATTTAATCATGGTCCAACAACAGGATAACGGCTCGAGCTGGTGCCTCCAAGGAGGGCCCCTGAACAAAGGAAACCCTGGGCTCTTAAACCCTCACAGTCTAAGAGCAGGACAGTCTGGGGTCATGGTCTCCTGCGGTGTCTCCAAGCGTCTGGTCCCCTGGCTGGGCCACACGGCCCCGGGCTCTTTGTTGTGCAAAGGATTGGTGCCAATTCATGGCCTCTTGTCTCTGGCTCCCACACCCAGAGCTCAACCTGCAGCTCGCACTGTGGCTGCACCCAGAGCCACCTGCGCTGTTCCTCAGCAGAAAGGCCATATAGAAACGCCTCTAGATGAGCTCCAAAGGTGAGAAGATTTCCCTTAAAACACTTTTAGATGCCCAGTTCAGCCCCCCAAAATTCAGCCCCCCAAAATGCTACTTATTTGAGTGTTGGATCACAAGTAGTTTTTTTTAATGCTTGGTAAGAGTGACAGTGAAATCTGTCTAGGGAGTGGTGCTAGCATGTTTATGCATAATTCTGAAGAGCAAGATCTAAGCTTCTGGCAAAAAGAGAAGTTCTTGCACAAGGAATGCAAAGGAGAGGCCACCTTCNTGTCCAGGAGTCACTCTGACAGCATACTGGAACCCCATGACCTGGGACTGAGGTCCCTTTGCAGCTGCACACCCCACACTCACACATTCAGGTTTCCTTCCTGGCTCGATCCCAGGTTTCCTATAGCAGAGTCTCAGGTGTCTGGATCCTTAACATTATTTAATCATGGTCCAACAACAGGATAACGGCTCGAGCTGGTGCCTCCAAGGAGGGCCCCTGAACAAAGGAAACCCTGGGCTCTTAAACCCTCACAGTCTAAGAGCAGGACAGTCTGGGGTCATGGTCTCCTGCGGTGTCTCCAAGCGTCTGGTCCCCTGGCTGGGCCACACGGCCCCGGGCTCTTTGTTGTGCAAAGGATTGGTGCCAATTCATGGCCTCTTGTCTCTGGCTCCCACACCCAGAGCTCAACCTGCCGCTCGCACTCTGGCTGCACCCAGAGCCACCTGCGCTGTTCCTCAGCAGAAAGGCCATATAGAAACNTCAGCCCCCCAAAATTCAGCCCCCCAAAATGCTACTTATTTGAGTTTTGGATCACAAGTAGTTTTTTTTAATGCTTGGTAAGAGTGACAGTGAAATCTGTCTAGGGAGTGGTGCTAGCATGTTTATGCATAATTCTGAAGAGCAAGATCTAAGCTTCTGGCAAAAAGAGAAGTTCTTGCACAAGGAATGCAAAGGAGAGGCCACCTTCAAGAACCTACAGCTACAGCATTGCTAAGTGAGAGAGCATCTGGCATTTAACTTCCAGATGACTTTCAGTGTTCACAGTCAGTTCACAAGCAGAACAACGTCTTACTCCCAAAGTGACCCTTCATCACGTGGTCAGGAGTTGTTCATGTTAAGATATGAGTTTCTAACAGTGCTGAGAATGTAGCATTTCTTAAAGTTTTAATGTGGAAGAAAAACCCAGTTAATTTGGCACCACTTTATGTTGCTTGAACAATGGCAAGTAGCAAACAGCTTCAAAACATGCTGTTGGAGTTCAGTTGTGGGTACTTACAAGAATAGACTGATGATGAAACTGCATTGATGCACAGTCCCCAGCATCCCATCTCTACTCCTCTTTTGTAGGTAAGGTAAAGTGTGGAGTTATGAGGTGCATAAGGATTACCCTGGTATACAACCTGAAAGAGACCACAAAGACCACAGAAGGTAAGGATGACTTCATGTACAGAATGCTCCCTTCTTACAGGAAGAGGAACCCAATGCAGGGCCTCATCCCTGGTGGGGAGCACCCAGGAAATCTGTTCAGTAGTGTCCTAACCACCCCTCTATAATTCTTCAGGTTTCACACTCACTTCTGCCAGACTATCACATCCCAGGCTCTTCCTTATTTGTTACCCTCTGCCTTTTCCTGGACTGTCCATTCTACATTGATTCATTTGCTCTTTTTCCTTTGGGTGTCTCACTTCCCACTCTCCTTCTCTTTTCATTTCTGCCTTCTTGCCTTAGCCTCTCTTTCCCTGATTTAGCAGCAAATAATTTTTTTGTTTTCTCTTTCAGGCTTACCCCAATATACTCATTTTCACACATAGTAATTGTCTTATTCAGTTCATTGTCTAAACAAGCAAAACATTTTTTTCTTTCAGTCATTCTTATACATTGCAGTGAAAAATCCCTTCCAATCTTGCCTTGATTACAAAGGAAAAAAACGAAAGGAAATGGGAATACTACATGGAAACCACATCAAAAAGGAAGGGGCAATGAATGGATTTGTGCTGGGAAAAAAAGGAGGCAGGTTCATATAGGCAAGAATCACTGTCAAGGGCATACAGTCTTCCTGCCTGGCAATGGCATGGAAAAGGGAGCACTGGCTATTATGAAGACAAGTAGCTGCTGGCAAAAGGGACTAAGCGAAAGATTTACAGAGGTTTGGAGAAACAGACGAATTCAAGAAGAGAAGAGCTTCTGCCTACAAGGATATCACTGTGTGCAAAGACCTGCACAGCCTGAGGCCAGGAAGGCTACAGAGTGTGGATGGCTTTGCGTGGATGGTGCCCACACACCAGGATAAGGGCAGCTGCATCCAAGCATTACTCCTATTAGAAAACCTCCCCATCTCAAAGTGGCTTTGAAGCCAAAGCACAAAATAGGTGTGTTTGGACCAGCTCTGAGAGCTGAATTCGGAACAGTTAAATAGACAGAAATAGCCTTGCAAATGCTGAAAGGTTTTCCCCAGCAATTCAACCAACTGTCTCAGAACAAGGGCCTGACCTCAATTTGCTGTTTTACAAAACCCTTGTTGAGCAATTCAGATACAAATGGCTCTGACAGTAATGCAATTTCTGCAGGATCATTACACCATCTTGTTGTTTTTTTTTGATGGAGGAGGAGATGCCACAAGGAAGGAGAAGCAAGAAGATTTTACGCTTTTACCTGTCCCATGAAATCCGTGAAGAAGAGCATGTTGGACAGGAAAGCCATCCATCCAAAGAGGTGGCTCACACACAGACAGCGATAGTGGGATGGCATGCTTAAAATTGTCTTCAAGAGTGATTTAAGGGTCATCTGTCTTTGATCCTAAAAGCAAATATTTAAGAATAATTACTGTATTATGGCTCTGAAGGCTAATAAAATAGCTGACAGCAAATTAAGATGGCTTTGGTGTCTTTTTCATTGCTAAGCTTCTAAAGGTCTTTATTTTTTTGCTAGCAAAGGGTTGCTTGTATATATAAACTAATAAATATAAATACTAATATAATATTAGTGTGTGTACTAATATATAATACATATTATATATAAATATATATATATATATACACAAATATATATACTTCAATATATAAAATTCAGAGAAACTCTAGGAGAGCTGGCATATAGCAACAAGAATGTAACATTTCTTGCTGTTATAGTCAGTAGGATTATTATTTACATGTAGGACCACATGTAGAAAATTTTCTGCCAAAACAGATTCAGGGAATTTAAAAACAAAACAAAACAAAAAAACAAAAACAAAAAAAAAAAAAACAAACAACCAAACCAAAAAAAACAAGCTCAAAATACTTCTTGTGGATTTCTGCGACATAATTCTCATTCCATTCTCTGTACTAAATTCCCTGGAAAACTTCTTTTACCAAGATAACTTACACCTCTTCATGAGATTTCCATTGTGTATTGTCCCCCTCTTGTGTGAACCAGGGGTAAGCTGTGATTCACCACAGGATACGCAGCACCACGTAAGATCCTGACACCCAGACAATGTGAGCTCCAGCATCCGCACATGTCATTCCATGGAAGAAATAACTCAAAATCAAAGCATTATTGGTGCTGGCTAACAAATCTTACTGATGGGTAAGAATGAAGTGTCTCAAAAGCTTCACTGTCTCACGTTTATCTCCCTCTTCCTTGTCTCAGAATTGTGCCCAAGAGCTTTCTCTCAGGTTCTTTTCCAGTCACATTTGTCAGAACACTTACATCACTTACATATTTTTTTAAGTACTGTAAGGTGTTCTTGATGTCAAGTATTTTGACATGAAATTCTTCCTACATTAAAGTTTCTGCATGGTTCCTTAAATTAATAAAAATACTATTTATCTGTACATGATGGAACACTTCCAATTTTGTCTCATATTTTTTGGAGACAACAGTGTTGAGAGAGATGGTAAGGGAAGCTGTATGGTCATGAAATATGGAAAAACTCTAAAAGGTATGTTAATTAGTGGAAATTATTGGACTGATTTTTGTCTTCAGTTTGCTGTAAGATCTCATTTTTTCCATTCCTTCTTCAATGTTGTACTTACTTTTCACAATTCTGCTTTCATTTGAACTGGGTTATGTTGCAAGCTACTCTGTGAATAATCACCACATATAAAGTTGGAAAATACTTTGCTTCAGTGGGAGGTTTTTAATCCTCATAGGAATGCCAAAATTCAAGTTGCTGACTTTCACCTTGCACTGCATATTGTCCAAATCCCTTGGAATTTCTCTTGGCATCACTGTCTCTTTTAAACAGGGTAAGCTTTATTTTCTCCTACAATTGTAAAAAAAAAAAAAAAACAAAACCCTAAAAAAATTCTACATTGACTTATTACTCTTATTTCAAGGATAATTACTATCTTTTGACTTGGCTTATTTATTTTGTTAACTCTTTCACATAGTTCTTTAAAACAGCGTTTCCAATCAAAGTGTTAACCTAAGGTCATGGAACTGCAAAGGACACTGCTGTGACTACAAACAATAATTTGACAGCTAGATAGAAATGCTTTCTTCCTATTTAGATGTTTTAGAGAGTGGAAATGGAAACCAAAGTGTTTAATGTGCACATTCAATACACAACAACACACAAGCTACACGCTAATTTAAATAATGTGCGGAAGTTCTGCTCCATTTAAATGCTTTATCCTTCAGAAGCTCTCAATACCAAATAATCTTCTCTGTAAAAACACTACAACTCAAGGCATAAGATCATTTATAAGGACACAGGGGAATCAATATGATTTGGTTTTTATGGCAGTGAACCCTGCATAATTTGGCACCATTGCAAGAGAACACAAGGCTAATTGCTTTGGATGTCTGTTCATACTGCAACAGGTCAAATCATATTAATAATCATGTTAACTATTAGCATGTGAGAGCACAGTCCTCAATTTAGATGATATAAGGCTACGATGCCTGTAATAACCAAAAAAAAGAGACAGAAAAACAGGAAGCCAAACTATTTCTTCAAGGAAGCAATTACAGTAATGAATGAATCAGAAAACATGTGCTGCAAGAGACAGACAATTAAGGCAGTGAGTGCCTAGAATTCATACACACTCAGGCACATCAAAGAGACATGAGACAGATCAAAGCCCTGTGAGACTCGAATAGGCTGCCCAGCCTAATCAAAGAGGAGGGCAATGGCACAAGCTTGCCTGCAGACACCAGATCTTCACCTCGGGTGTCAGACGGCACCGATTTCATGGAATTAGTTCTTGCCAAGGCAGAGGCTAACCCAATTCACAATCTCCTCCCCATACTTTCACTGTGTTGCTCTCTTTTAGTCATTTGCCTTCCTTTCTTCAGAGCCCACAGGGTCCAAGCCATCAATGACACTCAGCATCTCCAACAATTCAGAGGGTGTTCAGAGTGTTGATGAAGGATGCTGGCTGCTCAAGTTGGCTTGCAGTGGGGAAGCTCAGACAGCATCACAGTGTGCTGGTCATATTCTCCTGACAACTGTTGCCTTGCTGTCTGCCCCTCTCTCTGCCTGGCATTCTCATCAGGCAATGTTCACCTGACATACCTTTGTCTTGTATCTATTGTAATAATATTTTTCTTCAAGTTAGAAATACCAAGTGCTATTATGAAACAAATTATAAATAGTAAGACATAATATATCCCTTTTATTTATTGCTAAAGTAGGTGTATAGGTTTCTAACAATCTGCACATGCTCAGTACTTTTTACCTTATTTATCAAACTTGCATTAGGGATGGATATACATAATGCCAAGGGATCAAAGGTGAAACTAAAACAACAAGCAACTGCTTCATCAATTCAATCAACTGTTTTTGTTAGCTTACTTAGGGTACCATGAGAGAGCCATGAGAGTTTCTTGCACTAAAAGTAATCAACAAAACAGGAAAAACCATCATCTCTTCCCAAGACCATTCTAGAAATGTGCTCCCCAGATTTTTTTTTCTGGTAGATTCACTTCCTTATTCCCTTAGATTGAATCTGTATTTCATAAAAATGCAGCAGAAACAAAATAACAATGAGGATTTGAAAGTACTCACTATTGTCTCCCACCTTAAAGTTCTGTCAAAGACACAGCTACAACATCACTTCAAAATAAAACTAAAACTGGTAGCAAGGTAGCATAGTAGAAATTTTAAACACATTCACATTCTCAATAAATCCTCAATGAAATGTTAAGCAGCAGCAAACCCAGATGTTTACTAGACCAGGGAACACACTGTTTATATGTACTACTATATAAAAGTGTGTGGACTTTGGTGGGAGTTACAGATCTGTATCTATGATCAGTGATCTGTAGCCCTCGTTTGCAATTTGATGTTAATTGTATCAGGACTAAAGGACAAAGCAGGTGCTCTTATCAACATTCACATGGGGAGCATATCAAGAGATTGACACAGAGCCAAAAAACCTGAACCTGGCAGGCTTTCTCCAAACTCTGTATCCTCGTGGAGAATTCTTTTTCTGTGCATGTGAAAGGGCTCCATTACAGATAGTCAGCATCAGCTAATTACCCTAATTAAGGGATCCCCAAGGATGCAATGATACATCCTACGAAATCATGTGCACTTACCTCTGTCCGTGATGCAACTGCGCATTTCCCCGGTTTAGCTGCAGCCTTTATTTCAGTACATGCTGATTTTAAGTAACCATTCTTGATTTCCTCCTCTATGGAGTTATATTTACGGGGTTCTGGCACTTCCAACAAGAACTTTGCCTCTTCATTTTCGTATCTGAGTGGGACTTCAGGAATACTGCACAGGTGTACGGTAAGGCAGATTATGAAAACCAAGGCTGCGAAGAGGAAAATCACCTGGAATTCTGATGCCAATGAATATCCTAGAACAGTTTGACCCCAATCCATAGCACCTGTCAGGTAACCAAGGGCTCCTCCCAAACCTACAATGGTAAGGGGAAAAAAGTAAAAATCTGCTGGCATTGATAAAATAAAGAGTGCACAACACCCTCAACATGTGATCCCCTCTAGAAATCATGGAATAATCACTCTTCAGACATTAATCAAAAGAAATAGGAATACTGAGCTAATCAGATACACAAACAGTTACTAAACATCTCTTGAAAAATCTCCTCAGGTCTTGTAGACAGAGCTTTCCAGAAAATGCCTGAACATACAGCAATATAGGCCTCCATTTGTTTTCTTGCCTCTTTGAAGCTCTATTTTCTTTGAAAGGGTAAATAATACAAGTAAGGCAAAATAAAATTCTACTGAAATTTATGGTTTGACTTGTTTAAAATTTCACAAAACAAACATTTTTTAAATTATATTGAGCTAGTTTAGACTTCGCAGAATACATTTTACATTGCTTAGTCTGAAGAAAAATACTACCTCCTTGTGAATTTTTTTTAAAAAGGAAATAAACCCAAAGGATTTGTTTGTAGTTATGCAAATCCAAGTACCTCACCACTTGGAAAAGAAAACAAAAAGGATCAAATACAAGCATGTAATTCGATTTACTGATTTTCTCAGAAAAGGTAGACTGAAAGATAAAATGATAACACTGCCTTGTGCCTTGAAGTTAACAAACCCAGCACTCAGTTAATTAGTTTTTTATAATTTCTTCCTTTTGCTATGGGTGCACAGAGAGATGCAGAAGAAAGTGCACACTGTTACATTCAGCACAGTGCTCTGTAGGGGCAGCAGCTTTGTAGAGTCCTCACACATTGTTGACTAGGTGGTTCTTCAGGATGTGTGGTCACTCCGCGGGATAGAAGCTTTGGAAGGACTTGGAAGCATTTCTACTCTCCTGCTTAGGAGATCTGATGACAGTGTACAGCAAAATTTCTCTAACAAAAAGTAACAGTACCTACAAAACTCTTGATTTTTATTTCATTCAGGACTTTCTGTACTTTTTTCCCCCTTCTGATTAAGGCCCTCCTTCATTGGGATTTCACAGGTAACTGTATCTTTGCTGGTTTCACAAAAAACAATTTAACCTGCTAATAACTTTTGGAAGTAAATTTACACTACATGTTTGCAGTGTATGTTTGACATTTGAGGTTGTCTTTGCATTCTGTTTTGAAAGAAAACATCATGATATTGTAATGCAGCCTGAATGTAGTGTTGGATGTGTGAACCCTTTCTTCCACTTGTCTCAGTGGCCATAGGCTTCATAACTGCTGAGCTATCAGAATTCACGCTCAAATCTTAAACTGAAGAAAAACTGGAGAGTAAAATCTTAAATATATTTAGGATAAAAGGAAGGAACCAAAGTGGGGAAACAAAATTAAATCTGAGCTAGAAACCAGAGAAGAAATGGGAAGATTACTGTCTCTGTTTAATTGGGATAAAACAAGGAATGATAAACATAAACCGCATGGAATGGATATTAAGATAAGATTTTAGGGGAAACTGTCTAGTACCAAGGCCAGTGAAGTGCTGGAACAGACAGCCTTGGGAGGGCTGTAGAACCCCTGTAAAGGGAATTCTTCAAGAACAGACTAGGGAATTTCCAGTTAGGAAGGTTTAAGATATCAATGAACTTGCTACAGAGGGCACTGGTGCTGGATCTAGTCATGCAATCTGCCCCAGTTGTATTTGATGTTATTTGTCCCCCATCCTTTTTCACAGCTCAGTACACAACCAAATCAGCTAAATCTGTAGCTCCAAGTCTGGAGCCATTTTAGTATCATCCAAGGAAAAATTGCAACTAAGGTTCAGCTGAAGGCAAGAATATACATAGAGACTCACTTTTCTCTTTGTCCAAACAAGTGATTCTTTAAAATTTTATCTCAGTTTCTAATGGATAATACTGATTTCATTCCCAAGTGTCTTTAAGGTTCCCTTAAAATCCTTGTTCCTGTCCAAAATCAGCCTTTTGTCAATAGCTACTACAGCTCCCTCCTTGAGCAGAGTGACTGCTGCTGAATTTACATGGCTCTGCTTCTGGTGTGGCTCAGTAGCCACAAAAATCTGCTCTAACACAGATTGCATGACTTCTCAGGTACTCTGCTTTTTGTCTAGTCCTTTCACAGTGACTGCTTCCAGACATGGCAGGAAGCTCCTCCTGATTCACTTCACAGGTACACAGGTTTGTGTCTTCCCCGTGCATTGTCTCAATGCAGGGCTCATGTACTGCTGATGATTCCATAGAATCATAGAATGTTAAGGGGTTGAAAGGCACTGTAAAGTTCACCTAGTCCTAACCTCCCCTGCCATGGGCAGGGACACCTCTCACTAGACCAGGCTGCTCAAGGACTTATCCAGCCTGGCTTTGAACACTGCCAGGGTTGGGGCATCCACAACCTCCCTGGGCAAGTTGTTCCAGTGTCTCACCATCCTCACGGTAAAGTTTCTTCTTAATATGTAACCTAAATTTCCCCTCTTTCAATTTGCACCAGTTATTCCCTGTCCTATCACCACATTTCCTGATGAAAGATCCCTCTCTGGCTTCCCTGTAGGTCCCTTCAAATACTGGCAGGTTGCTATAAGGTGTCCATGCAACCTTCTCTTCTCCAGGCTCAATAGCCCCAACTTTCTCAGCCTGTCTACATAGGGTGGGTGCTTCAGTCCTCTTATCAACTTTGTAGCCCTTCTCTGGACTTGCTCCAACAGTTCCACGTCCTTCTGTAGATCAGCAGCACACCAAACATATACAAAGGCAAATGAAACTATTAACTTCATTTGGAAGAGTCTGGACTGAACCACTTGGACCAATTTTGTGGAAGTTTTGAAGTTCTGAATTTTACACAGAACTCCTATTTCTATATAGCATATATTGGAGCATGGTTGAAGAGCAGAAATCAGCTATTCTGGTTTCTGCAGCTCTTGCTCTCTGTCCCATGCCAAGTCAAAAATGTTATTTTTACATGCAATAGCAAGGAAAAAACTTACATTCATTAATTTTTGCTTCAACAAAAACTTGAAAAAAATCAACCTGAATAAACAGTACTTCACTTTTTGAAATAATTAACTGCTCTTACTTAATCGGCTATGTTGCTGTAATTGTTAATGCCTGCAGCCTTCTGCAGCAGAATTCTTGCAGCAGCAATCACAAGTTGCTGTTCTCTGGAATAGTGAAAATCCAGCAACAAAAGACTCGTGACTGAAGTGCGGGATCAGATGATCAGTTCATTCAAGATTAGAAACACAGTGAGGATAAAATCCATGCAATTACCTTCCCCTCCTTCAAGAGGGAAGGGAGAAAAAGAAGGGATCTGAGTACCTGTAAAGAGGGCGTGGTAATGCAGACCCTTCTCTTTATCCTGATGAGAGCAGACATCAAATAAATACGCTTTGATGGGGCCATCAATAAAATCAGCTGCAAAATCAAAAAGCACTACTCCCAGCATGGTAATGACTATTGCCCACGTCCGCTGCTTTTCTCTCTCATCGATGAAAGCTACAAAAAAAAAAAAAAAACCAGCCTCATTCTGACAGCAACAGTGCCATGTTCTGCAAAACCACATTTTACCTTTCCTGATACCTCGAAATCTAAACAATGACTGGTTATGCAAGGGAGGGCAGTGACACCAGAATCAGATCAGAGAAACAGGAGAACTGAGTCTGTGTAACACTGAGCTGTGCTAGGTTGACTCACTGCTTTGAGTCAGTACATGCTCAAATTGCTCCAAACCACAAAACCAAGAGCATCACTACCCTTATCTACTCCTTTACACTTCCATGGCATGCTCTGGTAGCCTAACACATGCATTTTTTAGTACTTTTTGGTTTATTCTATTTGTCCCACCCTTCCATTGTTTTGGATAATCAAGACTTGACCAGTGCCTCTTTCTGAGTAAACGAAATCAAGTATATTCAACATCAATGATATATAGGAAGAGAGAACAAATCAATCCCTAAAAACACACACCTCCCCCTCTGCCAAGTTGTAACATCAGTAACAACTTTTCATCATGACTTTAAGAAGTTACATCCCAAACTGAAATATAATAGTATCTGGGCATGTCACTCCTGTTTGATTTTGCACCTTCACGGTGCAACAGGGTTTCCAAGCAGTTAAAGACTTCTGTTGTCCAGCAGCATAACAAAATCTCAGCGCTGCAGTAATTAAAGATCTGTATTTTGAATGCTAATCCATGCAAAATAAGGATTAACAGATATTCAGTTTAGATGTATATTAAATCACAGAGACAGTATTATCATTTAAGCTAATAAGGTAGATCTTAGTTTGTAAAAACTTCTAAGGGCCTAAGCAAATCTTTACTTGTACAAGCTTATCAGGCAACCACACCAATATACAGCAGACTAATCACACACACAAATTACAGAACACTGCGTACATGGCACATAACATGCAGTGTTAGGATCAAATGTATACAGAGATTTCAGTGCTCCCCAGCTCCTTCAGTGCAGCTGAGTCACGAGATACTAAATTTTAACAGTCCATTCTAAGACGGAAAAGAAGAACCCCACTCTTTTTTCTGATTCAAAAGGCTAGGATGAGTTTTGTCTGTCAGGACAGTGCACACCCCTCACTCACCTGAGATCATCACGTCCCCATTGAGGTACAAAGCCATGCCTAACAGCATTATGATGCCTAGACCCAGAATGTAAGGTCGCCTCCTGCCCCAGCTACAGGTGCAGTGATCACTGGCTGAACCTACCACGGGCTGCAGCACGAAGCCCAGGATAGGGCTGATGAGCCACACGAGGCTGTAGAGGTTCTTGGGCAGCCCTACACTGAGCAGCACCGGCGTGACAAAGGCGGCCTCCACGGCATAGCAGAACTCCCGGCCAAACATCGCCATGCTGTGCATGACCAGCCTTCCCACCGCTCGCTTCCTTGGCACCACTGCTCTGGTCCTCAGTACTGACTGCCCCGGAGCCTCCTCCTTCTCCCTGGAACTGTCCATGTTGGCCTTGGCCACTTCAGAAGCGGGTGGAGGAGCCCTGTGGAAGCTCTCCTTGGTTAAGGTCATCGCTCCGGCTACGCGCAGCGCTGTGGCGGGTCGGTGCTGCCTGCTCTGGCTGACATGGGGCCCAGATCATATGCTGGGTGGGATCGGTCTGTGCTGGGGGAGGGACTCACATACTTTCATGGCTCTGTGATCACAAGTTATGCCAGGAAGGGGGCGGGGAAGCGTGTGTTAACATTAGCAGATCTGAGCTCTGGGGCATCTGCACAGCTCCCAACTATCCACAACTAAGGAATTACTGTTTCCGCATGAAGCAAACATATAACGGGAACATACATCACATGGTTGAGGTGCAGGATTAGCCTGACACAAAGCTATCCCTCTTGCTGCAGGAAGACAGCAGTGATACCAGGAACCCAGAGCCCTCATCTTTCCATTCAGCAAATGTGAGCATCAAAGTGCCGATTATCCTCCTGGTTGAACAGGGAGGAAAAGTCCGTAAGTGTCCAGAAAAGGATTTCAATGCACTTCATGAAGATAAGTGAACCTTCCCATTGCTCTCAAGCACTAGTGGCAGATAAAAAACTTGACAGAAGTCTGTCAAACTGCAACTGTTAAGTATATTTTTGTATCTGCTGCATATCACCCTCAAAAGAACTTATTATTTTCTTGATATCTGAAAACAAAGGTGTGCTGGTTTTGGCTGGGGTACCAGGATGACTTAGTTGGGTTCTATTTAAACAGTCCTACCTGCGAAGGGAAGGCCCTGCAAGAAACCTGTAGTTGCACACCTGAACTGTACCTTTCAGGTTAGCCACCCGAGTGAAGGAGCTAATCCAACCTGTGCTGAAGTAAACATGAGTTTTTTAATGGACATCAGTGATATTTGGGTCAAAATTAATGTGCAATGGAGATTACATTTGATGACATTGATTCTTCTCCAACATGGTCAGATGCACCTGAGACTAAGAAAATTGCCGAATCCTACCATAAAGGTGCATGATATTCAGCAATTTACATTACAGTGATTATCAGCTGGAAACTTCAGTTGCTTTTGCTCATTGTTTACATAATTTGTCAGGACCTACTAAATAATTCTTGGTTCCAGGAAGATGTCCATGTAGTAGGATGTAAAGGGGATTTTTATCGTAATAATGCTGACATTTTTGGTATGACACATACAAAATGAGCTGAAGTATACCTCCATTTTCAAAGTCTTTGTAAGCAACAAACTAATCTTCAGCAAAACAGACAAAATTATGGAAAAGCTCCAACTCCTCATGTCACAATTCCTCCCATGTTGGACCAGAGAATATTGTATTAAGGCCATATAAATACCTCTTCTTAAAAACATATTTTCTTTTGCCTTTAAAAAAATGGTTTCAAATGACAGTTTAATTTTGAAGGAAATGAAAACCAATATGGAATAACCACTGTTTAAAATCTGTGCAGCTAAGTTGGCAACCATTTTTCCATAAAGAGAGGAAAGTATTAATAGTTGGCAGGTATTTTGAAAATAAAAACCTAATAATTCTGCAGTGAGTTTCAAGCCAAACTGAAATTCTAAATGTAATACAATCAGGAGACTGCACTGAGAAAATGTAGTCAGGCTATTAAACAAATTAACTTCATTTTAATAGCTCTGCAGCAGCACATAAGCAAACAGCATCAATTTGACCATTGTTTTGGCATGATAAAGCAAATTAACTAATATGATAAAACAAAGGAAAGAATCCCTTCTAATCTATGAGTAAACAACACACTCATTTGGGAAGAATATAATTATATTTTATTAAAAGTAGTGCCTTCATGTGATTACAACATATATTACAAAGCAATGCTGTAACTAAGAATTAAAAGACATAAGCCACAGGATTCAATATTTAAACATTCTGAGAATTTACAGGTGCTTACTAAGCAAACTGTGTAGATCTTCAGAACACAATTATGGTAACATTCTGGACAGCAGACCATCCACATACATGATGCCCACTGTTTTCAATTAAAATTAAAACTTCAATAATTTAGAAAAAAATATTATTTCAAAGCAATATAATGAAAACATTTATGTCATATAGTTTGATTTTAATGCATAAAAGATTACTCTATCACCCTGAAATTTGTCTGATATGCACAGTCAGAGACTATAAATTAGCTTTGGGTTTCCTGAATCCTATTACTTCATCAGAATGAAGTTTAGCAATCTCTTGCTTAGTAAACCCATGTTCTAGAAGTATCTCTTCCGTGTGTTCTCCTATAAAAGGATCTCTTTTACACGATGGAACAGCAGGAGTCCTTGACAGAAGAGGAGCAGGTCTAGGACTTATCTCTCCCTGATCATTTTTTATAAAAGACTTTCTTTGTTTATTATGCTGATGTGAGGCAACATCACGAAGGGATAAAACAGGGGTCACACATGCATCAATACCATCAAATATACTGCACCACTCAGCTTGGGTCTTCTGTGCAAATATGGATGCAAATTTTTTCTTCATTTTGGGCCAGTCAGAGGGACTCAACTGAGCAGGTAGTTCATCTGACTCTAACCCAAGACCTGAAAGGAGAAAAGCAAAGTTTAACTATAGTATAGCTTAGAAAAATGACTAAGTACGCCCCACAACTAAGTATGTTCCTCAAGAAGCTAGTACTTTCCAGGCAGTACTGAGAGTCACTTCAAACTTTATTGAGGCATCTGTGCAGGGCAGGGAGCAGAGGAATAAAATGTTCTATGGTACTTGCAATTAGGCTACACAGCCTTTTAACTGAGTACATACAATAAACACTAATTTGTATAAACACTTCACAAAAGCAGCAGCTGCCTAGAGATAATAATGTCTTGACAACAGCTTCTATAATAGGTATTGTGTTCTCTACCTGGCAGTAGCAACACAGAAGTCTGCTGAATGTATCCTGGACCACAGCAATACACTTATCTCACAGAAGCCAGCACATCTGCCAGAGCTGGACATTCAGCAGGCTGCAGTGCTTGAAGTTCAACATGATCAAGGCTTGATGCTGCAGCCTGATCGACCCGCTTCTTCACTCCCTCAGTTCAAACAGACTCCGGTAGTGTCTCCTGCTCTCTCTTCTTCAGCACACTTCCCAGGTTCCAATTCTCCGTTGCTACTTTTCAGGAAAAGAGAAACCCATAGCCCTTTCCCTCAGTAACTACTTTTAAGGACTATGCCTTCCATGTTAGTCACAAGGACCCACGTATGCAACTCTGAGACACAAGAGCAAAGGATGGACAGAGAGGCTTTGTACCAAAAACTTCCCAAACTAAGCAAGTCCCAGGTCTTTCCCTAAACTAAGCACCACATTCCCTCTCACTGGGAAGCTTACATCTCTTCTGTGTTGCCAGTTTCCAATTCTGTTCTCATGGATTTTGCTCTCTGCACTCCCTACTCTTCTAGGCTGCCATTTCAAGGAGATGCAGATGTAGGGTTTACCTCAAAAAGGAGGTAAGAAACAAGAAAAGATAAAAGGCAAGTAAACTACACTTCAAAAATGGAGATTGTACAGAGGTGCAAGCAGATCCTATGATACAAAATAGAAATCAGAAGTGGTACATTGAAGGCCATCCAAACAGTCCCATCTTGAAACTCAGGAGCATGAACAAAGCAGGAAAAAATCAGAAAAAGCAGGGATAAGAAAGAAATCAATCTGAGAAATTAGAAAGACTAGAGAACAACTCTCATCATAATGCTTCTCAAGTAACAAAAAAGGGAGTTGCTTAGAAAACAACAGTTCTGTGTCAAAGCCAGGGAAAATACAGAGCTCTGGAAACATTTAATTTTTAACATTCTTTCTAATATCTCTAGGCATCTGTTGACTAACAACTGTTAACAGGTTTGGCGACTAGAGGGCTGTTTGCAGGTAGAATTTACACAGAACTCATCCAATCTTTAGCTGTAGATAGGCAGAAAAAACTTGCACTATCTTCCATTTCTACAGCTTCCTTATCACTGAGATGGGTAGACATACAGCTACTAAAACACACAAAGAAGAAGAAAGAAAGACAAGGTGTATCCTTCTGCTCTTTAAATTCTTTCCATTCACAATCTCTACAAGATGCATGTCTTGGGGCCCACAGTCGTCTCCAGGTTAACATAATACGTAAGAATTTCACTATGGATCACAAGATTCTTAAATAGTAGCTTTGAAAATGAATACATGCTTTAAATTGTACTTTGGTACTTGAAAACACACAGAAATTTCCCATCTGCAGGGTCAGAAATACAGCCTTGCAGCTGTTCATTTTTAGAAGAAATTCGACACAGTCAAAGACAAAATAAGCATTTTCACATCTTATTAGAAATGCCTATGGATACCAGAATAAATGTTACTACAAGGTACATGTCAGTCCTTATGGTATTATCAAATCATGTGCACTTTAAGTTACTAAACCTATAATCTAGTGCTCATAACCATTCATGCCATCCTAAAAAGCTGAAGATAACTCTTACTAGTTGAGCATCCATAATTAAATAAAACCTAGCAATACTTTCAAAATTAATTTAATTATTAATTTTCAACATATACTACTAAAGATGAACAGTTGTAACATAGTTTACTTATGTACTATGAGGTGAGACAAATTTACCTTCCACAGTATGTACAGCCAAGTAACAACACACTGCCCGAGAGTCTGTCTCAATGCACGAAATCTTGTCAATTGGAAACTTTGTTTCTTAAGTACTTATTTGCTTATTAACTATAGTTTGGGTTCTGGCAGGCAGTCCAACATGAACAGAGCTCTGCCATTATCCCCATTACACAGTTATATTCAATGATCGTGGCAGATGGAAAGTTGGCTGAACCCAACCACACACTCTGGTAAAATAGAACAAAGTGCAGAACCTGGAATTTAGTATTACATGCTCATTTTCCATTTACCACTGAAGACTTCAACTTTAAATAGCATGAACCAACAGCGCTTAAGCACTGCAGTTTCTCATTTTCCAGTTTGTGCTAACCATTTGTGGTGCAGATGAGCAGAATCACAGCAGGAGTGACTGACTCAACAAGGAAACAATTACACAGCACAGAATTTTCTGGGACACCACAGGATGACAGATTTCACTCAGCATAATCAAAAGCAAAGGATCTTTTACACAGAATATCTTGTAAAGCAATCACAACTTACTTCCAAGTTTTTTAGTTCAGATTTTCATCTAGGATTTTTTTTTTTTTAGAAAAGCCCAGTTAACCTATGCCAGTACACCTCTGAAATGATTTGTGAAAAATGAAGAACTGTCTACTTATAATCATTCCTTAAAATGCTATAGCTTTATTGACCTATATCTGCAGGTCACTATTGATGCAACAAACTGAAATCTGTATTTCTTAGACAAATTGCAGTAAAATCAGGCACCTATTTCAAGAGAGAAAAAACAGTAAAACTCATTAGACAAATCAGCAAAGCTGTCTTACAGCTTCTTACAGTGTATTACTGTTTTACCGTTTCTTATGGTATTTCAGCCACGCTGTTTTAAAAGAAGAGCTTTGTTCAGGCTTTTCTTCATTTAACATGCTAATTGTGCCAAAATTGCATGGACATAGCACAGTAATATTGAAACTATGTTGCCGCAACATGACTGAATGGAACCATCTAGTATGGGAATCCTTAATTTTGGCCCAAATGCCAGATATAAGATGTATGTCATTGCACTCTCTCTGTCTAAACAGAATTCTCACTCTGAGAGGGAAATGAACTTCAGAATATTCAAAGACAGGAGCGAATTTTCATTAAACTAACTATATAAAGGGTTTTTTCCTGCTTAAAGTTTGTGAAACTAAATTTTTCAGAAAGTGACAGCTCAGCAAAAGGATCATCAGGCCCAGAGTACTACTGAGCATCGCTGCAAATGTACCCTTAGCTGTAGTTCAAGATGATATGCTTAATTATCACAACTGAAAACGTTTTGGTGCAGCAAGAACCTGGTCCTACAGTACTTGTACAATGTTTAAGACTTATCATAATCAGTAAACTCAAATAAAATGTAACATGATATGTAAATGAGTCTAAAACATAATGAGGAAACTGCTTGTCCCCTCTGCATGTGTTAATAACAACATGGTACTGAACTCAGTGTACCAGCATGTTTTTAATACAGGACATAATACTTCACAATCCCAGAATGAAGAGCCGTGTGGAAATCCTTCATAATGAGGTAAACAGTGTTTTTCAAGTGCTTCCTAAGTTTTTCCTTCTTTTTTAAACAGAAGTCACACAGTGTAAGAGTATCAAAGTAGTATGACAGGACTACTATTGAGTACATGGTCAGGATTTTAGTGACAGTCAGTGGTCTTCCCATAGATGTAAATGGATACTAAACTCACTTGTAACCACATGATAACCCAGAATCAGACCTTTACTCCCACTCTGGTACACAATATTTACTGAGTTCTTCATGCCTCTTGTAGCCTGGCTGCAGCAATACTAAGCACCTATTGCTAAAAATCAAGACAAACCTGCAGAAGCAATTCACAGGTCAGCTGGAAGACATTCTGCCTCTTTCTGTCAAAAGATTAAGACTTAACATTAGTAGTATATGCTTTTTACATCAGATTTTTCATAAGACACAATAGCCATTTTAGCCAAATGCAAAGGCATTTTAGCTATTTATTGTCTGACTTTTGTAGTAATAAAATTACATCTGCAAAAGGACTAAAGCTTGTTTCTTAATAGCAAATAGTGTATAGTGAGCCCAGAATAGTACAGCTAATAATACAGCTACTGCAGCAATTATTTACTATATCTATTTTACATAGCTCAGTTTCTCATATAGCCTGCTTTTTTTTAAAATTCATAAATTTCTGATAAACAGAAATTTAATTTTCCCTGATGAGCATGATCTACAAAGCCAATGATCTCCTCAAACTAATCTGCTCTATTTTCTTAAATTAAGTTTCCCTCTGCAGACCCCTTAAGAACTTTCCTCTCCATGTCATTAACTGCGCTCTAGTCCAGCACTGAGTTCCTAATTCTGCAGAGAAGCAACTGAACCAAAACCAAAGGGAAATCAGTTCTGCTTTGGCTCACCAGAAATCTGTATGTGGGGACAAATGGTTCAGAAATCACATTCCCTTCTCAATTCTGCAATCTTTAAATCTCCAACTGACATCTGCAACACCCATATCCTTGTGCTCTCCTACAGGAGTGGGAAAAGTAACCCACTCCCTGAATATGCAGAGAGAGACATCAAGTGGTTTTTGAATATATTTTATCTGGAACAGCACCAAATTGTTGATCAGCAGAACTGACCAGAATTATGGGGAAAAGTTATGAAAGGAAATTATGGAAACTGTAACTGGAACATACCATTCTAAAACCACTTCAAAGCTGAAATTAATGCCTGGAACAGATGACTCAGCCTAAGTCAAAGTTCCTCAGGTTTGTGAAAGAGCAATACAATTCTCACAGGCAGCTTTTTCTTCCCTATAATATTAAAAGTCTTAAATTCTGAATTTAATTTCTGCAATAGATATCCCAGAAAGGAAATAATCCTTAAGCCACAAGAGGGATCTGCTGTTCTAATTTAGTACACTATGGCTTCAGAAAGATTGAAACCATAAGTACTGAAAGGAATAAATATTTCCTATGTGAAAGTCTAAAAACTTTATGATATGCCAAAAGACCAGTAACTTTAAATGCAATATTGTGTGAGAATCTTGAGTTTGGTCGATACTTTAAACAGCACACTTTTACAAAATAAACAAAAAACTTAGTGTAGACAAGCAAAGATTGTGATACAACTAAAAGCAAAAAGCAAAATTTCCTCACAGACTGTAGTCTGTATGTTGGATTTTTAAAATATGACAGAAACAGATTGAAGCACAGGCAACTATGATTGCAGTTGTTGTCTACTTACAAATAGATACCCATCAGTTCTTTACTGCTGGAACAATGCAATAAATATTTTTGAAACTTCAGCTGTTAAAATCAAGCAATTTCTCTACATTGTAAAAATAAGAAATACTCTCAAAGATGAAAATACAGTTGTCCAATGTAGGTGCCCCAACATAGGCAGCAGAATTCACAGTTGGTCCTCCAACTTTATGCTCTAAATTTCTGAGAAACAACTAAAAGAATTTTAGTTGCAGAATTTTTGAACTAAGCAGAATTTTAGCATTTTCCTCAGTAATGAGCTATCTAAATAAGACAGAGAGCAATCAACAACTGTGCTGTACCATCTGGCCACTGGATTCATCCATGAGGGGTTTCTCTCTACATAAGCTGGGTCAGAGACAGAAGCCCGATTCTTGCCCTGTAGCAATGATCAATACATGAAGGTAGGACTGTCCAGAAAAGGTCCACTGAGATAAAAAGTCACAAACAGAATCAGACTCCATTACAGATTTGAGGTTTTTTTTGAACAAATATGACTTCCATCCCATTTCTATAGCTTAAAAGTATGCATGATTCAACTCAATCTCCAGAGAAGAATAAAATCCTACAGCCATGAATGCTGCAGGTCAGTGTTTATTCACTTTAAGCCAAACATATGGGTATTTGAGTAAGCAGCTTTACTTTTTTTTCATTTTCTTTGTATTTAATACAAGCATTCTCCCTGAAGATATTTACTGGTATTCTAAATTCACTAATTTCCAGAACAAGGGGTTACTTTTTATTTTGATAGAGTTTTATATTCATTTTTGTTCTCCAACTCCGATTTCTTGCAAGCAAGAAAACCTCAGGCGACTGAAGGAGAAAAATGTTTCAAAGAACTGCGGAATGTGGAATAATCAACTACCCTTTCTTTTTCAGTATCAAGTTGCTTACAATTTGAGTTCACAAGTTATTCTCAGGACAATTAGAAACAAATTACAATCTTCTTCAGCCAAGAACACAGCATTTCCAAACTTGACAACTGATCTGTCCAACATAATGCTGGACATGTCTGTGACTCGCTCCAGGAACTTCCTCTTGGGTTTCTCATATCAGCATGCATGGATTTGGATAGTCCACACAATTGCATAAACATTTTTAAGCTACAACAGAAGCAGCCATTTATAGCTACAGATGTGCAAGAACTCGAGCAGCACCACAGGTGCAAAAGAACAAAGCCAAAGTGTATGGAACAAGATCTCTCTTTGGGATCCTGGTCATCAAAACCACACCCCATCTTACAATCTCACACCTTCATTTCATCTTACCATGCTCCTGAATTTCAAAAACTCCTGAAAAAGCAGGCCCTGGTAATGACTACACCCTTGTTAGCACAACGCTGAGGCAGAGCTGGCAGTAAATGCCTCTGTGAGGAGCTGTCATGGTTTAACCCCAGCCAGCAGCGAAGAATGACACAGCCACTTAGTGCCCTTCCCCCAGTATCATGGGGGAGAATTGGAAGGGTAAAAGTGAGAAAGAAACTCGTGGGTTGAGATAAAAACAGTTCAATAATTAGAAACAAATAATAATATTTAAAAAAAAAAACCCTAAGAGAAAGAGGGGAAAAATAGTAACAGAGAGGAAAATAAAAAGCAAGAAAGACAAGAATGCAAACAAACACAACTGCTCACCATCAACCCAGTGCCCCTGGAAATCACAGTTTTAAGTTCACACAACTATTTTGCGTAACCCATTCTTATTTCCTGAATATATAAATTATATTTTATAGTCACATTTACAGAGTCTTCAGTCAAATATAAAAATTGTATCCACAGCTGAACACTAAATGCACTCTGAAATTGCGTGGTGAAAATTAATTTATAAAGCAGAATTTGCTTCTACAAAAATGTTGTTCCATCAAGAAATACTACAGACTACTTCCAATGAAACCATTTAAATAGCTACTTTTAAAAAATATACAGCACAAATAATTGAACTTGCTTGAAATTTTATTTGCAATACCAAGTATTTAGGTCTCATTTTTAAAAGTATATTCAGAATCATATGAAAAAAGTTGTTCAGTGCTCCAGTTGCACCACAGACTACCACTCAAATAACTCCAGAAGAAAATCTACAATTTAAGTGTAGTTTCTGAGGGCAAGGTGAAGACAGGATGAAAAATAAATTAATTGCTAGAAGAAGAAAGCCAACTGAACTGCTACACAACTCTCCAACTGGCTTCGGGAAGTATGTCACTTTTACAAAGAAAGAACATAACCATGAATCATGAAACAAAATCAAATTATCGAAGAATTCATTCAAACATGCTTCGGTGATGTGAAGCAACGGCTCCAAGCTACTTACCCTTTATAAACTGCGCATAGAATTGAGGCTCAAGGGCACCAACAGCCATGAATTTTCCATCAGAGGTCCTGTAGATTTCGTAAAAAGGAGCACCGCTGTCTAGCAGGTTTTCACCTCGAGGTCTGCTCCAAAATCCCAAACTTCGTGATTTCCACAGGAAAGAACTTAGGTACGCTACTCCTTCTACCTGGAATATTTACAGGAAAAAAATAACAGCTTCAGTAAATTAGCTGGCATGTTACCTGAATTCTATATGAAACAGCAAAAAGCTACTACCAGATAAGATTTTTAATGATAAAATCTCTGGTAAGCAGTTTCATTCCTTAAAATTTTCAGTTATTGTTTATATTGCATCTAGAATTAAATAATAAGAAAGAGCCTCAATGTAATAATGCAGCTTTCAGATGGATTATACACTTTCAACGCACAGTTTCCTCGTTAGAAAGTTTATAATCATTAGGAGTTCACAATGAGAACATAAGGAGTGCCGGGTGACGGGACAAGCTTCTGGCCACATACAACCTTAAGTATGACAGCTGTTAAAGCCTTCTAAACCTCTGGAAAACAAGATGCCTGTACCAGTCCTGTATCAAACTTTCATCTCAACATTATCTTCTTTAATTATACTGATTATAAGAAAACTGCTATTTTCAGAAGAAAAATTGAAGGAAGTCAAAGGTTAAAGCTCTCTTATATCACGGGAGCTGGAAGCTCATCTCCATCACTAAGTTAAAACAAAAATTATTCTCCCACTCTCATCACTGGCAGTTACATAGACATAGCAAGGTCATCTCTATATAGGCAAGTGTCTGGCAAATACAGCACTAGAAAACGTGACTAATCCTGTTCCAACTTGCTCCTCAAAATTTTGGCTATGTGGAACACAACCAGATGAAAATTCAGTTTGTTTAGCCTTTCTGTAATTATCAAGCTTGTACTAGTCTTTCAAGAAAAATCACATTTTACAGTTCTGCTCACCAGCACAACCCATTTTCTCCCAAATGCATTAGAAAAACTGTAAGCAAAGATGAAGCAGTTAACAGTGTATGGCCAGAAACATTCCAGTAGAACAGATTAAAACCTGAGTTGTATCATTCTGAGTATCACTTTGATTCATGCAATTTTAACTGTGTAAAATTAACCTAGTATTGTCTACAGAGAACAACACAGGTACTGTACCAAAATAAAAGGCTACTAAATTTTCACATGTAAAGATCTATTAGTTTCTACCTCTCTAAGCAAAAATTCAAAACATGGCAATCTCTGATGTATGCAGTCAAAAAGGCTTCTTCATTTAGAGTGTGTTACTTGCCTCAAGGACAGGAATACTTCTGCCCTACTTGTCACATGTTAAAGTCAATTAAAGTACTTTCATATGAGAAAATACTGTATACCTTCATCTACATGTTCCCTAAATGATTGCAAGGATATTTACACAAAGTTTGCATTCCTAATCATCTGATTTTGCACTGATCATAGTAACAAAAAATACACAAAACCCACTGCAAGTACGGATAATAAAAGATGGGAAAAATATCAGAATAAGCTCTAACTGAAAATTAGATTTTGGTGCTGACAAAACTCTTACTGCCAGCAGCTGTACGATACCTATGTACAGTGCTACTTACCCTGGAAACACTTAAAATAAAATAGCACATCTGTTTTACACTGGTATAGGAACTTCAGAAATATCCCTGATTGACCAGCTGGACAGCTAGTGGCCTGAGGGCCACTGGAATTCAGAGACAACCGAAAAAATGTCTAATGTCTGCACCAGACCTCCAAAGGCATGCTCAAGTAACACCACACACTCACTAATGTGGTCACCTTCTTTTAAAACATGAAAAGGACAACATGGGAAGACCACACTTAAACCTAAGTGCAGGATGATTACAGTAACAGCTATGTGTTTCACTTAATAATAAAAGCATCAGCAGACTCTGAAGCAGGCACAAGAATCCAGAGCCACCACCCCACTGGGTGACCTGTCTGCTCCTCAAGCCTTCTATTCCTTCTGCAGACTGAAATAGTTCAAATAAAAGTGAAATGAGCCCACACCAATCTCAATTTTATCCTCGTGACTGATGAAGGCTTCTAGGATGTGGGAGTTTTGGTTTTGAATACCTCCAGGCTGAGAAAAACCTGGAACCTCAGTTGGACAGCTAAATGTTCCTGCCATGAGACTATTATGCAAGCAATCATTACCAGCATCCTTTCCTCTGGCTGTCCTTTCACAAAGAGCAAGTCATTCATGCTCAGTCAGATGTCTACCACCAGAAGAAGGGTCTGTGACTGAATCTGGAGTGAACATAAAGTGTGGCCTTGACTCACATGCCTCTGGTCCAGTGTGGTGCAAGAATGCAGATGCACAATTGTGCCTACTGTGCCATATAGCACTGTCCACTCCACATCCTACTCACTCAGCAAATAACAACTCGCTGGCTTACTGCAAGATACCCATGACCCTACAGAGTCAGTGAGAACAGACAACAACCCATGAATCAATCCAGACCAGGCACTCAATTCTTCTGAGGCAGACAGGTGAAACACAGGACCTAGTGTTTACTTCTTACACAACACAACTGGATAATGTGAACAGGTGATGCAAGGCCAGCCCTTCACCTGAACCTCTCTACCCTCATTTTGTATCAGTTTACATTCACTAACTAAAGGAGTTCCTTATTGCGGATAATAAGAATGCTCCCAATCCACTTTTCATCCTTCAGCACAGTAATTTGAAATAAAAAACAAACAACAATTTCTTCCATCATCAAAAATTCCAATCTCAATCTAGAATTACCAAACTGAAAGACATGAAATAATTTATTTCTTTAGATTACTTCAGAAAAATAGACATTGCAATAAAATGAAATGAAAAAAACCCAACCTGTCCATGAAGTAGCATGAAAATCTAGTAAGAGTAATCCTGATGACACAAAGCTGCTAAAAAAGAAATTAATTTTCCCTCTTCTGCTGTAGAAAACTCCCTAAACAGTACAACAACTTAAGTAATGGCCCTATTAAACAAAAAAAATGTTAAAACAAAATGACAGCTGAAAGGCTGAAGTATTGTGATTTTAGAAATATCTACTTCCATGAAAGAAACTTAGGTGTAAAAACAGGGCCATCCACCCAGTTTATTTAACTGTCTTTGCTGCTGCTGCTATTTGTATGTTCTTCATCATCTGTGTCACTGAAAGCCTATTCACGTAAAAGGAATATAACCAGATGTCAGGTTAAGTGCATCCTGTGATACTGGACATTATTCCATCCATTTCACAGATCACCAGGAACATCAGCAGCAAACTGTAAATTCTGCAATTATAATGAGACAAGAAAATTTGAAAGAGAGAATGTTTAAGGCCTTAAAAAAACACACAAAAAGCCCACAACACACTCCATTCCAAATGAGCTACAAATTTCATTAGGACATTAGCAGATTACACTGATTCTTCTCCTAACAAATTCTTTTAATTCTTTTAAGTATGATAGGGAAAATAAGGTAATACTACAAACTATAAGAAGCATTTTTTTCAATATTTGGAAGTTTGCCACAATTCTTCTCAGTTTTTGTTTCACCAATACACAAACTCCTTCAATTTTTCCTTGTAGGTCATGTTTTTAGTCATAATTTCTGTTGTGCTTATTAGGACCTCCTCAAATTAGCAATATTTTTTTGAAAGATGATGGTCAGCATCAGAAGCAGTATTTTCCTGAGACTTCATACACATTGAATAGGTTAGAATAATTGCTTCAGAATGTTTGCTGGCTCTATTTCCTGTTTATACATCCTAATACAGTGTGTATGTGTTTTGCAACAGGATGATATTGTTGACTCATGTTCAGCTTGTGACTACTACAAACCCCCAGGATTGTACTTTAGCCAATTGTTCTCATACTGCGCTTGTGTAGCTAATTTTTTCTGCCTGAAGAGCACTACAGAGCAGTGGTATCCATGAATTGCATCCAATTTTTTTCAGGTCATTTCTCCAATTTGAAAAGGTCATTCTCAATTCTAATCTAAGTGTCCAACATACTTGCAGTCCTTCTCATATGCATATTATCTGTAAATTTACTAAACACAATCGCTCATCCATCATTCAGCTTGTTGGACAAAACACTGAAAAAATCCCCAACAAATATCTGAAGAAGTCCACTTGATAAGTTTTTCATTTTGACAATTAACTACACTAATAACTATTACTGCAGCAAAAACATTAAGCCTGTTTTGCACTGTTCCCATAGAATGTGCATCTAGTCCTAACGCCATGGCCTGCTTCTGGGAATGTTGTGTGAATTTGTCAAAAACTCACTCAAGTCAAGAGAGCCAACATCAATTTCTATTCTCCCATCTTCAAGACCACTTCAACAAGAGGATTTTTTTCAATTAATGCAATTTTTTTCAATTTATATTTAAGTCCAAACCATAGCCTTCACTGTATTATAACACCTCAAAGGGAGGTCAAATTTTAATTGCAATGCTCTATAAAAACATAAAAAAAGAGAGACCAAAAGAGAAACAAGAGCTGCAGATAACATGGATTTCAAGGATAAATATAAATGTTTCCTCTGTGTGCAAGTGGGTGGCCTTCCAGTGGAAAAACTCCATAGTACTCATTATTAAACTAATTGAGGCTTTCACTTATTTTACAGCACATTCACAAAGCAGTTTAAATTGACTGCTTGGCAATGACCCATGGCAGCGTAACTATTCAAGGGAGCAGTGCTTCTAATGAGCTATGACATGTCACAAATTGCTGAGAAGTTGTATCCTGAATAAAGCTAATGCAAGCCTTATTTTATTAGTATCATTTTTTCTGTTATGCATTATGCTAATTGTTTATTACACACCCTACCTCCATACATCAAACTCACTAATCAAATATACACAGCTAATACTTTGTGAAGAAGGCAGACAGGTAAAAAGGGAGAGGAGGAAAGTCACAGTATGTGTTCCGTGTCATGAGGCTGTTATGGCAGCAGTGCTATGTGAAAACTCCTTGCCTGTGAAGGAATAGCCATTTTACGAGATTACTTATTTTGTCTTTCCCAAGTTCTCAATTTTAAATCTAATGAATAGCTTCAATTTCCTCCCTTTTACAGATTTAGAGTTGATAAAAGCAAACCTACGAAACCCCACCTTCCCTGAGACAAAACTTACCATACTGGCATCAATGATCTGTCCTCTACCAGATCTGGTACGTTCATAAAGAGCTATGACAATGCCCATTGCACACATGACACCTCCACCAGCAAAATCTGCCAGAAGATTTATGGGTGGGTATGGGTTTTCATCCTTTCTACCCAGCATTGACAGCACACCTGACAGCAGAGCAAACACAAAGCATAAACATAATATTAATTATAAACATTCATGTCTACATTTTTACAATTAAAAGTTTTATTCTTCTAAATCTGTGAAAATAAAAAAAGCAATAAAGAAATCTTCTCCCGACAGTTTTCTGTCTCTGCTTGGCTTTGTCCCAGCAAATAGTTACTCTTTAATTCACGGAAGAAAAAAGTAAAATATACGAAATCACATTAGTGAAGATGCATTTCAACAAAGATACAAAGAAAAGGCTCACAGCTAAACCACCAGTATTTTGGCTTTACAGGGACAAAATTTCACTAAAAAACCCCTTGTATCCAGTAATTATTATAATACTATATTAGTACTTCATACATGCATAGAGCCTTCCCCATAACAGGCATTATAACATGTCTCAAAGCAACTTTAGTAAATTGTTCTTCTTTGAATCTTTTGAAGTAAAAATGCAGATGTACAGTCTTATCTGCACATAACCAATGAATTAATAATCTAACAAAGAATCTTGCACTGACAACTGTGCTTCAGTTCCATCCTCCCTGTTCAACTACCTTTGGAGAAATAAAAGGCTGCATATAAGAGGAACTGGTGAATAGCACAGGAAGGTTATCTCTGATGGCATGCAATGTAAACACAGGGAACCTATGCTTATCTCAGCAATTATGCAGAAATTAAAGGAATTAGAGCAAAGGCTAAGCCGGTTTACTTCAGACAGAGCACTGAATCTGTTAACACTCCTCTGCCATCATGAGCCCCTCTACCGTGATCTTACTCTTTGTAGTTCCCTCACAGTGATACCCTTTGGGCAAGCAAGAAACTCCAGTGTGATCATCTCTCTCCTACGTCTGTAGCCTAGGGTCTGAGACTTGCAGAATACATGGTCAAAAATGCCTGAGAACTGCACAGTTCTGATGCAGTGTTTGCTTAGCTAATGGTCTAATGTGTCTCCTAAGTGGAAACAACTTGAGTGCACAGTATAAAAAAGTTTACAAATCTTGCAGTGCAAGTGGAAAGCCCTGCCATGACTAAAACCTTCCTTTTAACAGTCTAAGGGTTGTCACAGGCACCAGCAGATTAACATACTAACTTCTCTCTAGAGTTCCTAACACAAGTCATTTTTCAGTTAAAGAAAGCCACAGCTCATCAGAAAAATACTTGGATCTCACTTTTGAGAAATGGTATCTCTCAAACACCTTGTCTTATTTCTTTTACACTGGCAGAAAAACTTGATATGTGAAATTTCAAGCAAAATTTTTTTAGAAGATAGCACTAACCAAAATACTACTGATTAAATCATCTCCAGAAGAAAAAAAACATCCTATTTGTAAAACAAAAAGTACTACAATCTAAGGTAGAGCTGGACTACGTTGTTTCTGTACTGACTCATCCCCTACACTAATAAAAATAAAATTAAAATAATAAAAATACCCCAATACTTTGAAATCATTCTGACATCAAAAGTGTTTCAAACAAGGCATCCTTTCTTTAACCTTTTTTATTCTCTGACAGTTTTACATAATGAGAGAAGGCTGAACCCACCCCTAAAGATGATTAATTTCACAACACAGTGACTCCTCCTAGTAGGCAATACCAGATCACCACATTTGCAGTGCCTCTGCTCTGGCCTTTTGCTGCGTCTAAAAGAAATGCTTTCTCCAGTGGAAAGCCAGGAAGTTTTGTGCCACTTTCTCCCTCACAGGCTCGGAGAAGCAGCAGAGACAGAAGCAGTGTAAGGAGCAGGAGGCAGAGCCATGCATGGATTGCCATCATCAGGGTTGGGTAATGTTGCTATTGTTTGCTAGTGCACACTTGTAGAATCATGACACTTAAAAACAGCATAATGTGTACATCTTGATGAAACACAGTATTGCCACTTTATTTTAAGCCTACTGCCCTTCAGCTGGTATCAATGGAGACATATTTACAAGCAGGAAAGGACAAGACCCAGTTATCTCAGGCTGCCTGGTTTTCCTTTGCTCGAAAAAAGCTCACAAGCCCACAAAATAATCTGCAGCCCTTTCAGAACTATAAGCATACACATTTTCGAGGACAGAGGCCCTGAAGAAAAACTTCAGTCCTTTCTTCAAAGAGAAAAACGTTATTCTGGCACAATAGCACAAAGGAAGGAAAAGTACAGACTGAGAAGATGTGCTGATCCAGCTGAACAGTTTGCTGCTGCTGGCAAAACAAACAGCCTTGTCCAGTACATGTTTTCTCCTTTCTTGTGCTAAATGGTTCATTGGATCCCTACATGAACTACTTCACCTCAATAACCTGGCAGAAAGAATCTTCATTTCTCCTGACCAGTTTTTAGCTTGTGAAGAAGTTTACAGAGGGGTTAAGCAAATGCCAGAGCTGACTGGAGAGAATGGAGCAGGGAAAAGCACACAGAAAGGAAACCCCCACTTCACTGACAGAGACACTTCAGATCAGATCAGCTGTTTCATCAGATTGCACCTCAGGTATTTTGAGTTATCTGCTCTCAGCAAATACCTGAATTTTGATTTAAGGGGAGAAGAAAACCTTAATTTAACAGAAACTTTACTGCCTACCTGATAAAGCCAAGTAATTGATGTCATGACCTGCAGACTTGGCATATTTTCCTGTCTGGCCAAATCCAGTAAGTCTAGCATAGATGAGCCTGGGATTCTCCTGTAGAAGGACCTCTGGACCAAGCCCCAGTTTTTCCATGACACCTTAAAAACACATATCCAAGGAATTCAAATTCACATTTACTTTTAATAATACAAAAAAATATACATGGTTTAAAGACAGATTATACAACAACAGAATTGAACTGCACACACATTCTACTTCAGTATCCATATTACAACATGAACATTATATATTACTGACATACTACCTAAATTTTTAATACAAACCAAGTGGAAATTAAACTTTAGGGTCCCTTTTTTTCAGCTTTTTTTTCCCTATTTTACTTCTCCAGAGGAATGACAGTTTCCTGTACTGCTCGATGAGAGAGAAGCTGAGAAGGCTTGTAAAACAAGGAAAAAAGACAAAGAGCAAACTCTTACATTTTCCACATTAAAACTACTTGAAATTTCTTTCATATTTCACTGCAATGCATTTTCCTCACCATTTTAGTTTCTTAGTACCCCATATGTTCCTGTATTTTTTAAGTCAGTGATGGAAATGGACCATGCCACTATTCAACAAATGATCTGCAACAACCACACAAAATCAAATGTGCTCTTTTGTAATGCAGAGGGTAAGGAGCTTTTAGAAACCAGTGAAATATAAGTTTGGTCAGCATGGGTTTACAGGAATCAAGGCTAAAATTCTGATGTTGCAGTTCTAAAACAGTAGTTTTGAAAGAAGCAAATCTGAGTCGCAACTAAATCATACAGGCTAACTGGCTCAGTGCAGCTTGGTCAGACTATGACCTCTGATCTATACTGGCACTGCAGAGAGGCATAGTCTGGAAGGGAAAGGATAACACAATTTCAATGCCTGTTCCATCCCAGAACATTACCGCAGTTTATTTCACAGACTAATCCATAAGGTTACTACACCTTCAAATTTGTTAAGATCCACTTCTATTTCATCAATTACTGGGCAGTGGCAAGTGATTAACGCCAAGGAGAAAGCAGTGAAAATTGGTAAAGTCAATGATTTTCAAAAGCACAAGTGATAACTGGGTGCCAAATAACCCTCTGGGTGTCACAAAGTCATTGCTGTAAGGTCAATAGTACATATGCCTTTAAAGAAACTCTCATGTCACTTCGGCCTTCACGTTCTGACTGTTTCACACCAGCTTCACGATGAGTAAGATTTGCCTAGTTCACTTAGAGGCCCATAAAACCTAGTATCTAGTTACAAAATTGCCCACACTTCCACTTTAAAAAACCCCAAGTGCCCATAAAACCAAAAAAACCAAAATTTCATGAGGAAAAAAAACCTGCTAGAAAACAGGAGACTAGCTACAAAGAAAAGATGGAATTTAATGTCTACATTTTGTCTGCACAGCTTCTGGGGAATAAAACAATTTTAAGGTAAGAAACATAGTAATTTTAAAACCCTGTTTTCAGAACGAAAACAATTCCTTGTGATACACGATCCCTGCGTCTGTCTATGAGGTGTGATGTTTAACACAGCCTTCTATTTCTGCCTGTAGAAACCCCAAAACACTTCAGCTAGTTCCTCACTGAAGCACGATCACACACTCACAGAATCGTTTGGTTTGGATGGAACATAGTCCAAAACCCCTGCAAGGAGCCGAGACATCTTCAATTAAGTCTGGGTTCACAGAGCCCTGTCCAGCCTGACCTTGATGATACTCTTCACAACACAACAGCTTCCTCAAGGAACAGTGGGGATACTGAAATAACCATCAGGTACAGCTTACGAACAATGGGAGCATGTTACATCTGTAAAGTCAATATTTGAAACTAAGGAGCTTAAAAGTGCAATTTTGCTATGAACAATCGGATAGTAAGCACCCCTAAATGTGGTAAATTAGTAAATATGCATACTGTAATTAAGACGAACCAAAGAATCTTTTTAAAAGATAGTTTTGAAAAGCTGAATAATTCCATACTTGATTATTTGAAGAATTTTGTTTTCTATTTAACCTAATGTTAGATTGGAAAATACTTGCAGAAATACAGGAAGGTTTTCATTAATTCGACTTAAGACTGGCAGCAAATGATGACTTTGTGAAAAGCAACTTCCTAAAATTACATATGACTTCTGAAGAGGAAGACTGTAGTTTATAACCTTGTTTTGATCCTAAATGAGTTACCTTGTATACTACTCCAGTGCTTAACACTTGTTCTTATATTCATTTCCCTGGAATATGTGCTTTATAAATGTATAACTGTACAAATGCATGATGTCAGATGTTCAGGAGTTGTAAGCTCTGACACTCAGACCTCTGACCCACACAGCAACCTTTCAGATGTGAGCTGGATGGTATCAGCAGGCCTGGACATCTCACAGGGCGCCTGCCCCCAGCTCAGGCGTGACCCCCCTGCTCTGACCCCCTTCTGTTCATCCAGAGCCCAAAGTCAGGAGTGACCCCTCTGCTTTAAGATCCTCCTGCTCCTCCAGAGCCCAAACTCAGGGGTGAACCCTCTGTTCTGACCTCCTCCTGTTCATACAGAGCCCAGACTCAGGGGTGGCCCCTCTGTTTTGAGATCCTCCTGCTTATTCTGAACCCAAACTCAGGCGTGACCTCTCTGCTCTGACCCCCTCCTGCTCCTCCAGAGCCCAAACTCAGGGGTGACCCCTCTGCTTTGAGATCCTCCTGCTTATCCTGAACCCAAACTCAGGGGTGACCCCTCTGCTTTGAGATCCTCCTGCTTATCCTGAACCCAAACTCAGGGGTGACCCCTCTGCTTTGAGATCCTCCTGCTTATCCTGAACCCAAACTCAGGGGTGACCCCTCTGCTTTGAGATCCTCCTGCTTATCCTGAACCCAAACTCAGGGGTGACCCCTCTGCTTTGAGATCCTCCTGCTTATCCTGAACCCAAACTCAGGGGTGACCCCTCTGCTTTGAGATCCTCCTGCTTATCCTGAACCCAAACTCAGGGGTGACCCCTCTGCTTTGAGATCCTCCTGCTTATCCTGAACCCAAACTCAGGGGTGACCCCTCTGCTTTGAGATCCTCCTGCTTATCCTGAACCCAAACTCAGGGGTGACCCCTCTGCTTTGAGATCCTCCTGCTTATCCTGAACCCAAACTCAGGGGTGACCCCTCTGCTTTAAGATACTCCTGCTCCTCCAGAGCCCAAACTCAGGGGTGACCCCTCTGCTTTAAGATACTCCTGCTCCTCCAGAGCGCAAACTCAGGACTGACCCTTCTGCTTTGAGATCTTCCTGCTCCTCCAGAGCCCAAACTCAGGGGTGATCCCTCGGCTCTGACCTCCTCCTGCTCCTCCAGAGCCCAAACTCAGGGGTGACCCCTCTGCTTTAAGATACTCCTGCTCCTCCAGAGCGCAAACTCAGGACTGACCCTTCTGCTTTGAGATCTTCCTGCTCCTCCAGAGCCCAAACTCAGGGGTGATCCCTCGGCTCTGACCTCCTCCTGCTCCTCCAGAGCCCAAACTCAGGGGTGACCCCTCTGCTTTAAGATACTCCTGCTCCTCCAGAGCGCAAACTCAGGACTGACCCTTCTGCTTTGAGATCTTCCTGCTCCTCCAGAGCCCAAACTCAGGGGTGATCCCTCGGCTCTGACCTCCTCCTGCTCCTCCAGAGCCCAAACTCAGGGGTGACCCCTCTGCTTTAAGATACTCCTGCTCCTCCAGAGCGCAAACTCAGGACTGACCCTTCTGCTTTGAGATCTTCCTGCTCCTCCAGAGCCCAAACTCAGGGGTGATCCCTCGGCTCTGACCTCCTCCTGCTCCTCCAGAGCCCAAACTCAGGGGTGATCCCTCGGCTCTGACCTCCTCCTGCTCCTCCAGAGCCCTGGCCGGGCCCTCCCCGGCCGTGCCACAGGGATGCTGCCCCGCACACACCGCGCACCCCTCACCAGCCGCGGGAGCGGCACCCCGAGCAGACCCCGCTCCCTGCGCGGTGTCCCCGCGGTGTCCCCGCTCCTCACCGTGGCGGAAGGGCTCCACGAGCACGTCTGCCGCCCGGCACAGCCGCCTCAGCGCCGCGGCGCCCTGCGGCCGCTTCAGGTCGAGCGCCAGGGAGCGCTTGCCGCGGCCCTGCACGTCCGGGGCCAAGGGGCCGCGGGCCGGCCGGTCCACCCGCACCACCCGCGCCCCGAAGTCGGCGAGGATCATCCCGCAGAGCGGCGCGGGCGCCAGCCCGGCCAGCTCCAGCACCCGCACCCCGCTCAGCGCCATGCCGAGCCCCGAGCGCCCNGAGCGCCCGCCCTGCCGGGGCCGGGCCGCGGCCCCCGGGCCCGCCGCTGGCTGCCTGCGCCCGGCAGGAGGAGCGGGGGCTCCGCTGGTTCCCCGTGCTGGGCAGCAGGAGGAGGGGGTCTGCGGTTCCCTGCGCCCGGCAGGAGCAGGAGCAGGAGCGGGAGCGGGAGCAGGAGGAGCAGGGCGCTCTGCCGCTGCCGGGGCCGGGCGGGGAGCGGCCCTCAC
>VWZF01002116.1:97495-113682 GCA_013396755.1 Sclerurus mexicanus
CACATCCCTAAGATATTTTAATCTTGGTGCAGTAGCCAGATAACAAGCAGCTAGATAACACCCTGCTGGTGCCGCCCTAACAAAGCGCACCCTGGGGTTCCGTACCCTCGCAGTCTGAGCGCCGGGAAGGCACAGAGGGACAGGGCCTTCCCTTGGGAAAAGCCCTCCAAGGCCGCCGAGTGCCGCCCTGGGAGCCGCGGGCTCTGAGCACCTCGTGCCCCTCGCTGGGCACGGAGCCGGCTCCCCCCGGCCCTGCCCCGGGAATGGGCTCCTGCCCCGGGATGGGGCTCCTGTCCCGGGATGGGCTCCTGCCCTGGGAGCTGGCCCTGCAATGTCTGGCAGCAGTGCCAGTCCTGGCTGGGCCGAACCACACACACCCCAGAGCCCTAGCTCGCTGGTATGTTAGCTGGACATATCTGATTAAAAATGGTTTTGATTTTTTTTCTTTGGTTTGGTGTGGGTTTTTTCCCCCCAGGTGTGCCTTTAAACAACGCTGTCCAGCCCCGCTGTTCTTGTGGCATCAGCTTCTTACAGGAACAGATGTAAATCAAGGAAAGGTAATGAAACCTTTGGCTTTGGATTAACCGATTGGCTTTTCAAACCTATGCCCCGCCTCCAGTATTTCAGGTTACCACGTAGCAAACAGAGCAAAGAAGCCCTTACGAAAAGTTCTATGCTCATTTTATATATTTCTTTAGGTTGGTTGGGCTACAACAACATGTAAAGACCAAAATTGTGAATGCAGAATTTTACTAAGTCTAGAATAACAGAAGAGGTCTGTTGCCAGAATATCCTGATTGCATCCACTGCGATGCTGCCACTCACAAGAAAGGGCCAGGAGAGAAGTATGTGCATTTTCATTTAAATGCAGCTGCCTTGTTTTGTTTGTTATCCATCTCTCTTAGATACACTCTTCCATATAAACGTTTGTTTTCATAGACATTATCACGTTATTGTGACACTGGGTTTCTCTAAATAATTTTCAATTTCATTTGTCCCCTCACACCTTGGAGTTTGTATTGAATACAAACAGGCAATTTCTGTTGTGTCACCTTCTTTCATTTCACCTGATGCTGTTTAGTTTATCACACCCAAACAGCACCATAATCACACTGAGCTGTCCTTTGCACCTGCTATTTTGTTGTCATCCACAATTACAGTGGATACTCTGTGGCAGAGGCATTCAAGTCAGGACCTTATTACATTATTTCAGTTTCAGAGACATGAGGGCAGCATTTGATAAGCATTAAATCCAATTTGAAAAACTGAATTTTAACAGACTAAGAAATACACAAGCATGAGAGAGAAACAGATATTCTAATTAAGCATGAGATGAAGGCTAATGATTTGAGTCCAGCAAACTCTCCTGAAGCAGGAGAAGTTAAAAATGTTAAAATGTTAAAAATGAGGAGCTCTCCTCTAGGATGGGCTTTCAGTGATAAGAGTGCAGTGTTTTATGTATGCAATACCATTTAATATTTATCATTAATATGCAGCAGCAAATAGGAGGCTGTACGAATTCATCACTGCAGAGGTAATGAGTGTAGGAGAGGAGGTTGTTTTGGGATTGAATCCACACTGTGGGTGGCAGGAGACCTTGTCAGGGTGTTTTCGTGTCCTTTATTGAATTATGTCGGTGAGTTGCTATATATGTCAGTGTTAAAAAGTGAAATTATATATACTGGGTGTTATATGAGCATTTCTTGCAGAGGTACAGGCATTTCTGTGGTACAGGCTGACTACACTGCACGGCAGACTTTTACAGCTGGTCTCAGATTTGTTGGTTAAGATTACTCTTACTTTTCAGTCCTTTGAAAAAATACCAAGGCAGCAATGTGAAGTTTTAACTGTACACAAAACCTTGATTCTCCCCTTTCATGTATATATTATTTACAATTTAGTCCATCCTAATACATGTTTATCTGTACAGTTTGTGATTTGTTTATTTTTAATGAAAAAGCCAAGAATTGCTCATATCTGTTATAATATTTCAAGTGTTGATAATTACATAATTGCCTAAAAATGTAACTAGTAGGTCACTACTTAAGGTGAAACTTTTCTGGTGCATTCAAACATATCTGCATTGAACTGAAACTGAGAACTTCAAAGATTCTCATGGAATCTCTGATGGTATTTTTGTGTCCCAAGTTTATCAAAACTTTAAAACATGGCTGCTTTATCCCAAAGCCTGTGCTCCATTCATAACACTTCTTGATATCCACAAAGATGGTGTAGTAGTCCTCCACATATCTGACCTCATATTGTGTGCTGTTGTGACACACTGTCCCTTGTACAGTGCGTTCGTCAAACACAGCACCTTAATCTCTGCAATTTCAGTAAATTCTTCAGATAGGTGCATCTGTTTGCCTTTCTGTGTTTCTCTGCTTCTATGTGAGCATGGATTTGCACCTCTTTGCTTACTCTCCTAAGTGTACATCCCACCACACACTGGCAAAAAATCCGTCCTGAGGTCATCATGCCCTTAAGTAGCTGTGAATCCGTGCTGCTTCAGAATCTGACTCTTTCTGTGTGAGATTATGAATTATAGATTTAGAAATAAAAGCTCCATCTCATCCATAGAAAGTAATAATATAAGCTGCCCTGTCACTAAAATTGACATATTCTAGAAAAAGTAGTGTTTGTGACTAGTTTAGTCCAGTCACTCACTGAGGTGATGACCTGGCCTCGCTGCAGTGAACAAGCTTTGCCATTAACTTTCACAGTGTCAAAAATTTGCCCCGTTACTCTGTTAAAGCTAGGAGAACAAAACTGATGTCTGTGGCTGTGATTTCTGTACTTTGGACCTTGACCCTTGTACTGAACCAAGATACTCTCTTTCCTTTGAGTCACAGCTTATGGCATAACTGTGCTTTCATGATTTAGATGAAGAGAATGGCAAGTAGCTTTATCTAGGTAGTCTTTATATTGGGTAATCAGGAGAAAATAAATATTTTCCTGTGAGTTTATTATTAACCACTATTGCAGGGACTGGAAACTCTAGGCCAGGGTTATTCCCAAATTTTGTTTGCCTGGATACTGAGCTTCAGGTCTGTGCTGGGCACCACATGTACTACTGCTTCGACACTTGCCCTAAACTTACTTCCAGTGAGCCATTCTTCATGGATAATGCTGTCTGCCACATTCATCAAAGACAATTTCTCCTGTATTGCTAGGGTTATGGATTGAGAAACCTTTACTTCTATGAACTATTTCCATCATCTTGCCCATGATCCATTTATGAATGCCTTATGGCATGCCTAATACATGTTCTTTATTTGGTGAGCCTTTAATAATTTGAGAAAGCAAGCATTCTGAGAAGCAGACAGTCTTGGAGGGAAGGAAGCACTGATCTGAGGTGATGCAGTATCTGAAAGATTTTACTCAAAACAACCATACTTCTAGTATTTTCTAGTTTAAAAAATGAACAGGAGACAAAACAAATTTCACCCTCCTCTTTCAAGCTGCAGACCAGGACTTTTCTCATGGAAGTATGGCACAAACTCTGAATTCCAATTTCCTGGCCAGAAATTCTAGTCCTTATGGACTTCCTTGACTTTCATCAACTTTGCTACACTGTGAGAGCCTGGAGTGTTTTTCTGTCAAAAAATTGGCTAAGATTGAAAAACAAAGCTCTTAAGAACTATTGTAAAGTGAAGGTTACTGCTAGTAATTTAATTCTGCTGATCATTCTTACATATTAGTGTGCTCTTTTTTCTATAGTAATGGTGCTTCATGAACTGTACATTTGAATGTAGTTGATGTTCTACATATTCATCTCTTGTGACCCCGTTCCAGTATATGGGCATTTCCTTATTCAACAAGCATCATATACTTGCTGCTGGACAAGGCCAAAAAGCAGCATGTGATTGGATGATGGGATGAACACACTGTCAGACACATTCACAGGAAAGAGAAGCTAAGATGTCAAAGAGGATTTTAACATGGTTATTTCCACTCTTGGTGTTATAGCCATGTAATTCTTTTAAAATACTGGTTTTTGTGGAAATTTTTTTAATGTCTGATGGATTGTTTTTAGAAAAGCAGAAGAATAGCACTCCATTTGTACAATTTTTCATCAATTAACACAAGGAGTCTCTTAGTTAAATAAAACCTTGCCCCATATGGGTTTTATTGTTCTGTGAATATGTTCATGGAGGGTGGCCTGTCCCGTTCCCAATGCAATTGCACAATATTGAGCCTCTCCCATTGTTATCCTTACTGTCTCCATGCCAACATCTGTGCACTGAGTTCATCAGTCCAGTGGCAGAAGAGTGACCTAGCCAGTTACTCATGTTGAGAGGAATACGCAATGTCAAGAAGCCAGCATAGTTTCTTCTTACACCTTGTGCCAGTCCTTGTGCAGCCTAAAAGGTACTCAAGAACAATGTATATACTAGAGAATTAAACAGCAACAAGACTTTCCATGTCTGGGAATTGCTGTATTGTAGTGTTGTGTTACCAAAATGGATGGATTATGCAACTACATTAGCAGAATGGTCCAGTGAATGCCTTTAGCCCATGACAAGGAGTATCTGCCCAACTTCTTCAGTACTACCTCAAAGTTAGCACAAACCAGGAGTCAGTCCCAATGGACAGTTTTGCAAACAGACACCCTGGTATGGAGATTGAGAGAATTTAATTAGCATCAGCATAGTCAGATGATAACTCTGGGGCAAAGAATAGACTCTGATACCGCTGTGATTTTTAGTATCTATTTAACCAGAGGACCCGATGATTAGACTTGGGAAATATGGTGTTTTTTTGCTACTACTCCTGTTCTGCATAATCGCCTTAAGGAAACTGATAATGCAAATTAATGGTACTGCAGATGCTCCAACTTCTTCTAGAACTGTGAGGTTTGGCCCAATGACTAAAGGATCTCTCATCCTTTGGTGTAAGAGGGAACCTGACCATACTAAGAAGTGCACATTCTATCAAGTTCTTTTAATTTATGAATATAGTTTCCAGAGTTTGTGTCTTTTTCCATTGGTATCTGAGTATGACAACCAGCCTGGAGCACAGCTTTGCACGCTTCCTTTTCTTGTGTCAGATTTTTAAATCAGAACTGATCACTCAGGTTTTATTTCCTTTGGTTGCTGAAGCAGAACTAACTGCAAAATAGAGAAACTTTGCTACTGATTCACCAAAATGAACAACTCTATGTCTTTTCACACACCACTCAGCAGCTCCCTGCATGTCTTGTCCTCGTGTGATTTAAAAAAAATCATTTTAATAATGTGAACTAAGTAGGAGGCAAAAAAGTGTTTTAATTCAAAAACACTTTTATTAAAAGCTGCTTCAGAAAACAGTGGGGTGTACCATAGGAAGCTCAGTGAAAGAGAGGGGAGGATCAAAGGTCTGAGTAAAAAGTTGTGTTCCTTATTTTCTCTTTAGAAAAATATTGCTTTCTTTCAAGCCTTCCCTTTGGCTCACAAGGTTTCCAGTAGGACTGAGGCTGCAAATTATTGTCAGTCTAAATTGCTTTTTCAGAATCAACTCAGTCACTCTCATGCCATGGACTCTGAAACTAAAGCCATAGACTCTTTTTTTCCTCACAGATTTCTAGTTAAACTGCTTTCTGCTTTCTTTAAACACCACTTGTAAAGCTGGGACCCAGTCTTATGATGCTTTCCCTCAGTTTTGTTTTCATGCTAGTTCACATTCTTCTTGCACAGAAGTTGTGTTTTACCCCTGCCAAGGGGGCCTGCCCAGTGCCTCTCAAGTCACACTCAGACCTATTTTGCAAAACATAGCCCCTGATGCTCCTGATGCAGCTGGAGATGAGAACTGCTACCTTGCAGGGATGTCACGGGGAAGGAAAGCTGTCCCTGGAGCTTTAGGGGAAGGAAGGACCAGGAGTAAAGGGTGGTGTTTCACACAGGGCAGGGCTCAACTTTGCTCTGTGTCAGGAAATATTTTGTCCTGCTAGGATGCCATCTCCTGCCACACAGGCAGGATGTCACCTACCAGACCACAGCTCTCATGGCAGGCAGGGGCTTGCAGGTCTTGCCAAGTTTTGGCTAAGTCTGGGAGCCCAGAGAGTGGGAGAGGTATAGATTTGTCTTAGCAAAGACAAGAAGCCATTAAGTATACTCCAAATTACAGCTTTTCAGTTTGCTGAAGGCTTCTCATAACAAAAATTATAAGATACCACAAATTTTTTAACAGAGGATAAAAATCTCTGACAGGACATTTTGCCTTGAGCATCGGGTAAGCAAGAGACTTTCAATTAGCAGTAGCAATGGAAAGATGACTAATTTTCACAAACATTTCTGAGAAGAAAACCTCACACATTCCACATGACTTACTGAATCTAAAGCTTGTTATTTTTGAGGAACAGGAACACACATGCACAGAGATACCAGCTGTAATATTTTGAGGGATCTTTGAAACTAATATATAAGTTAACAATTTATTTGTTAAGTATTATGACACTCAATCAACAAAGATGGCATGCAATAATTTTGCAGAGAAAAGACTGCAGAGATTTCATACAAAAGCTAGGAAGTTTTAACCTTGATGTAGAAAACTGCTTAGCTCTAACCTCGGAACTGAGATCATCCTGCTCTTTGTTTGTCAGATGCTTTTGTGATAATTCTTATCACTTTCCACTCATAGCAGGCCAAGTTACATAAAACTTGTGAAAGCAACACAAAATGGGTATGGCAAAACATGACTTTCTTTTATATTATGGCCATTACAAGAGGTAATGTAAAGGAGCTGGAAATCATTGTATGTCTTACAGTTTCTAAGTGCTTTATTCTGACCAAAATGGATTAAAATGGCTATATCATAAAGGAAAATTAAGTCCCCAAAGGAAACCATGGTGATTTAAATTTTATGTATATATGTGTTATATGTGTAAAATCAAAATAATTAAACCTCTAATGCTGTCTTTCTCTCATTCAGTAGCAAAATGAATGCCTAGAAAAAGCTTATTAAGAGTAACATATCTCCACAGTCTCCAAATGGTAAGGTCCTGGGTAAACATAAATATAAACAAATGAGTATAGTTTTGTAACCATTACTTTTTATTGGATAAATGTATGTTTTACAAAGTAAGCTTATTAAAATAACAGGGTCTCAGGTTTTGAAAACCTATGTGGTGCTAACCTGACCCAAGTTCATACAGAAATGATAAAACTCATCAGTCAACTGTTCATTAAAGCTAATATTTTCAGTGGTTGATGCATAAAACTACAAAATCACAAGTCATAATCATCAAGTATCAACATGCATTTTTCTTCATACGATGTGGTTACATACGCTAGGAATGTGTACAAGGACATACAAATTCATAGGGCAGGTTTTGATTCATTTGCTCTATTGTTGTGCTGCTGCTATCTGTATCCAGTATAAAAGAATTTAAAATAAATGCTTTCCTAACCCCACCTTCTTGTTAGACATTTATGCCATGTAATTTCTGTTAAAATGGAATTTATGTTTCATTAGCATATGTGTGAGGAGCCAAAATGTGCAGACAATACATTCAAATTTCAGTATTAGTGCTGAAGAGTGGCCCCGTTTACTGGGACCAGAACTTCTGAGCCAGCCAGCATTTGCTTTCACCAGTTAAATACTGAACTGGATTAGCTGCTGCTGCTTTGCAAAGTCTTTTCCTGAAATACTGATTCTTGGAAGGCTGCTAGGAAGACTGTATCAACAAATTCACTGTTAAGTAAATATGCAATATTATAAGGTACCTCCTTCTAAAAGAGCTCCAAACACCACAAAGCTTATGTTTCTCTGTGCTGTTGGCATATCCTGATTTCTCTAGCGTATATGCCTCTGCTTTGACACGCTGCATTCAGTTACATCAGATTTAAAAGTTTTAAGGCTAGGAGGAAACACTCACAGTTCCCCTGCCTGATCCCCTTCACACTGCAGACTAAATTACCTTAGCTTCAAGCTGCTACTAAGGCAAGAACTACTAACACTCTTCTTTTAAGAGAGAGAGTAAAGCATAAATATGTGCTAAGAATCTGTGAAAAATAACATCAGATACATCATTAGAGGTTTGAGATGGGAATGCAATAAACCTGAATCATTGACATCTTTATTTTCACATTTTTTTCTTCTCTTTGAGGAGTTCATTCTAATCCAGTACAAACTTCTTCCTTTAGATCTGGTCTCAACTGAGCCTGCTAAAAATACATTCAGGCCTGTTTTCATGATGCAAACTTAAATGAATATGTAATAAGAACTGAAAAAGTGATTAGAAAAATTTGCATCAAGTATTCAATTCCTGACATATACTTAATTAAAATATATTTACAGAAAAAATTGACTTTACCGTGTAAACTGCTCTCTAAATTACTTAAACTCCTTTTTCTTTGTTTTTCATTCACTTTTGGGAAAAGAGCAATAGAAACATTTAACGATTCAATAGGTGCAACCCAACAATACATATTCTGTGACTGTGTCATCTACCCAATGTATTCAGTTCATCTCTGATACAGAAAGAGTAACACATTGCATCAAAACAAGCCTTCTTGATCCTTCAATGTTGTAATGTTATTTCACAGCCCAGTGAAAAATACCAGTTCCAAAAAGAGATGTTTCCTTAGATAAACATCTATTGGGTAGTTTCTTTTTTCACTTGGTTTCAAAAAGAAGAAACCCAGCAAAGGTGGAGAAGCGTTGATGGTCCCCATGGAGGGCTCCATTTCCCATTCGCAGCCAAACTTCATCTCCCTTGGCGAGTTTTAGGACTGCACTGTTTCCTGAAGTATCTGCCTTCCCTTTGGATTCATAGCTAAGGATGAATATTTTATGCAAATCAGCTTTTTTGTTTCTCAACAATGATCAAGCAACTTTTTTTAAAAATCCAAGAAGGTGCATTGTTATCCTGAGCAAAACTTCCTTGAAAGGCTTGCCAACATTTTTTCAACTTTCTAAGGAAATTTCAGCAACTTTCTGCATTTGATCTCCTAATCAAATTTTGCACCTTACCTAATTGCAACATTTCATTCCTGTCAAAGTTCTGGAATTTTAAATTTTTCCAGGGCACAAGAACAAATTCCTTGTTTAAAATAAAACTCTGCTCATTCATCACAATTTTACAGATTTCCTGTGATGCTTTTTTTACCATTAATTTATCCCAGCTAATTTTGAATGCCTCTAGGTCAGGAGTCTGATGTGAGCTGAGCTTCCAGCACAGGCAGTGGGCAGAGACAGACAGCCAGCTCACTCCATCCTGAGGCCTTTCTTTGGAATATAGGTACATTTGATGTGGGCTAAACTCCTGGCTTTGCATGACTGTTGGTTCCCTTTCTTCCACCTCTTGCCTTTTCTGACATCAGTGCTTCAGGGGGGGAAAAAAAATGGAGCACTTTTGCAGGAAAGATCTATTGGGAACAAGGCAGCCTTTGGTGGTGTGCTAATGATATCAAAGCCAGTAAATGGAAGACCTTTGCTTCTTACTCATCCTTACTGCTGCAGTTTAAATACGTTTCAAATTTGAAGTAAATTGCTCTCCCTTCATCTTTAACAAGACTGTAACTGGTTGCTGAACTCTTTGTTATTTCCTTTCTCTGACAGGCAAAACAAGGATGAAGATGTATTTTAGCAGAGTGACAGCACAGTATCACTGAACTCCAACCCTAACTTGGAGTGCTAATTCCGTTCCCCTGAGTCTGAGGAACTTGTGATCAAGGCTGAATTTGAGGTCCAGGATCTGTGGTGGGTGTGCTCCGAATTTGCAAGTTGAAGAGGGCAAAAAAAATAATTCTTCTTATTGGTTATCTTACTCTAAAGAATTTCTTCAAAAAAATGAAAACATTTCTTGAAAGGTGAGCAAGGTATCACAATGGTACAAACACGTTTTTTGCATTGAAATGGCCTGGCCCTTCACTTACCTGTATAAGCTGAAGACTGTATTACCATTATGCATCAGGTATACATACACTTCCTCCACATCTTCATGTTTCATCATATTGAAGGTAAAGAAATACACCCCTGACAAGGTTATCAAACACAACATGTTAGCTTCATAGAGGGAAGTAATCATGCTGCAGATTTGTACTTCTTCTGTAACACTTGAGGACAAAACTGCCTTCCAGTTGTCAGTGGGTATTTTGCTTCTGCTTATAGTGTTCCAAAATATGATTAATTTTAATTCTGTGTATGGCAGGGGTTGTTCTTCCTGCACCACAGCTGTGTAAGATGGGGGATTGATGCAGCTGAAAAATAACCCAGGAAGAGCTGGAATGCCTCATTTCCAGCCACACATCTGTTGCAAGTCAGCCCACTGCTGAACTAGCATGGGGGAAGATGGGGATAAAGAGAATGACTTGGAGGCAGGAGGTGCAGGAGGCAACTCTGAAGCTGCTGCTGCTGCAACATCCAGGCCATGGTTCTCCCATCACAGTGGGTGAAAGGCTAAAGGCCACAGCAAAGCAGACTGTCCTTCTCCCTCCCCAGCCCTGGCCATGCCTCTTCCTCCTGGGTGGCAAGACCTCTCTAGGCTTGCTCAGTTTTCAATTAATTTTCCTGAGAAGAAGGTAGCAAGAGCTACGCAGAGCAAATCTCATCAATGCCTCGTGCAAGGGCTGTTAATTAGTGTCTCATTGTTATTGACCACACTTCTCCCCATAGCTCCAAGGATTGCATTATTTTGTTTTGCAAATGCTTACCATTCACTGGAGCACCAAATCTCCCAGTCATGACATCAAAAAAATTCCCAACGTTGGTTTCAACGCTACTGAAGATGATCCCACTGTTCTGGTTGCTGAAATGAGTAGCCATTGAAGCCATGAATGCAACCTGCAAAAATCCACTTCTTATTCAGGCAGTCGTTCATGAAAGGCATATGTGTAGAGCAACCAGCTACAGATTTTTTTTTCCCTATATGTGCAGTCTGTTTATTTTCCTGACAGAGATGTTCTTCTAGGGCTTGCTCCAAGGCCAATAAACTCCAGTAACAAAACTCCCATTGAATGAAACTGGAAGAGGACTAGGCTTCTTACATTCAATTGGACTATTCATGACTGTAGAGTAAGTGTATGGTCAACTGTTTGCAGTTCAGAACCTTCATTTTGGATTTTATTTACTTTTAAGTCTCTCTAGGATGATGCAACAGAAAAATGGTTTTGAAATGGATGGTTTTTCTGATAAACATGTTTTATATAGTTTTATATATTCCCCAATGCATTTACAGTGGATATTGCTTTTAATTGAATGTGTGAAAACAAATAATTCTAGGTAAAGTCCATACAGGTTAGTGTTTCTTGCTAACTACCTTAGAGATGCATTAAGCATTTTTATTAAAGGTCCTCTGGAGGTGCAGCTGCTGGGACACAATATGCAGTGCTTTTTCTCTCTTATCAGTTGCCCTTGTTGATGAAAACAGAAGGTGGTGGAAACCAGGAGAGGGAGCTAAGAAAGTGAGAACTGTGCTTCAACTTCATGTTTCACTTCTTGCCATAGAAAATGTTTCATAGGAAGCAGTGTAAAATGTCCCACTTTGGACAACTCAAATTACCCTCCGCAAGGGAATGGCCCTGCTGGCTTGCATGGTCAGGGATGGGGACAATCTTTTCTGTGAGTGTATGATCCCTCCCATATCTGACTGTCAGTAAATGGGGAACTTTCTTGTCAGGAGCTCACATAAAGTCTTGTCTATTTATTTCTATCTCAACTTCTTACATGACAAGTATTCAAGTGCAGTGGTTACTGTCCATCACAAAAATGACTTTTTTTGTGTCATTCCAGCTACACTGGTATTTAAAGAATAAAAAAACATCCCAAACTTCTTTTGATTTCAGATCCAAATGAGAACAAAACCAAAACGGACAATCAAATGCTAGTTTGGATCCAACAACAGAAATCATTAGCCATCTGTTCAGAAATTTAAGGAGCTCCAGATGTGAGCTGAAAGCTTGGGTCGATTTTCCTTATCCCTGTATGGATGCATTTTCTATGACAGCACATTGTTAACATCTTGCTTCTCAGCCAGGATCACATCAAAGTTCATCATGTGTTAAAGAAAAGCAGCTGCAGTGGCAGCTTGATGGAATTTATTGCTTTTTGTCTAGATTTCATTTCACAATCTTTTTGACCCCCAGGCTGATCAGAAGAGATGAAAAAGATGTCCTCTCTTCCTAGGTCTCATTTTGAAGTAGCAGATCAACACAGATACACCAAGTTTTCCAAAATAATCCTGTACGTAAAACAGTATTGTATTCAAAAGTGTTTTCTCCTACACCTACCCCAACTGTAAAATTCTTAAGCATGATGATAACAAGAAATTATATGCTATACTGCAAGAATTTTTAAACACATCTGCTAAAAGCAGTGATGGAATTTTAGTTGGAAATAGGCATTACAGTACAAGTTTTTGTTATTCACCCTTTTTCATTATTCAGTTTTAATTAAGTTACTACTGTTATCTTTATGTAAGACAAAAATAGTGATAGTTAGTTTTAAAATTGCAAAAGAATATATATTGACTGTAATTACAAGTATGTTTTTAAGATATTCAGCTATATTGTGAATCCAGCTAATTCTTTAAGAATACTAAAATAATTCCGCTTTATTACAAAAGTCCGCTAATTTTTGAAACTGTTTACATTGTGAATTGTATTCTGTGCAATTATCCCATCTTCATGCAGCCTAAGATGGGGAATTCAAGCATACACAATGCCAAGAAATCCAAAGCCATTTTCCACACTGCACCTCTTGGTTGTCCTGTTGATTTTGCTGTGAATTTTCATGCCTTTTATGAGTGTGAAAAACATATATGAATGACTGTTATTGGGAAACAGTGTCCTGCAGTTAAGAGATGTATAACTGTAAATAGATCAGAACTTCAGTTTTCCCCACAGTCAGAATGTTTGAAATGTTATTTTTTTTTGTGCATATCTGCTGTATCCCATTTTGTCCCTTCTGCGGTGAATTCGGTTTGGGGGGTACAGATCAGACCAAGGCTAAGACACTTCCATTAAAGTGTTTGTGTGAGTGATGATGTTTTCAGAGATCTATATATCTCTGGTGTCTGAAGTCCCATTTGTCCAAAAGCAGTACTGACCATCAGATTTAGCCAAGTTGCTCTTCTAGATCCTCAGAAATTATAATGGGAGCTTAGATGCTTCTCCCATGTGTGGGCTCTCTGGAGATGAATCTGACTGCCATCACTTGCCCAGAAAATGCACCCAGTGCTTTAGGATTCCCCATGCTGGGCCAGCTGATACTGACCTACAGAAGTTCCCTCCATAGTGCAGCTGGAGACCAAGAGGGATGTATCTCAGTGACTTGGAGACCAGAAGGGATATATCTCAATGACATGGATCTCAATCTTGCCTTTAGCAGGATTTAGTGCACCTTTGCTGCATTACATTGTAGAAGTAAGTCAAGTCTTCCTGCTGTTGCAGATGAACTGCTTGTATGTTGCCACACGGTGATATACAGTGTGGGCAACTCATTAAAATCCTCTTTGCAACAGCAACCAAGGGTCTTAAGTTATCCAAATGCCATTTAATTTGATTGCTTTAAGAACAGGAGTACAGAACATCTCTGCTGTACTGCATGTGTATGTGTATATATATATATGTGTGTGTGTATGTGTGTGTGTGTGTGTGTATGTATATGTATGTATGTATATACACACACCCAAACTGTCTGCCATCTGCCAGATTCCTGGGATATGAAGAAGCCCTAGTGCAAAACCATGAGATGATGCCAACACAGTGTTGAGCTCAACAGCTCAGGCTGGAACCCACATTTTACTACTCATCTGGCTTTTAGGTTGTTCATTCATAGGCAGAACCTACATGGCCCCCAGCATATTTAAGGTATCTAGAAATATAAATATACAGATAACTACTGAGGGGTATTTTTTAAAACTAGAGGACTCTGTGCTCAAAGGTTTTGAGGCCATACTTTGATACATATGGATGCATATGCTTCTGAGAATCTCACAAAGCCTGAGTGTCCTGAGAAGTGTGACTCCTTTAATCTTTTCATATGCTGTAGGAAGCACAGTTATTTATGTGATACAGCTTGGTAGAAAAATGATAGTACTGCAATTCCCCTTTAATAACCCAGATATTGGCTTTTTGCCTTCAAAGAGAAGCATATATGTTTCTTCCTGCCCATTTCTCAGCTGGATTCTTACTCTAAAAAAAAGACTAAACCCTTTCTTTTCCAGGAAGATCTGGCAGAGCACACTTGTCCGTCAAGACAAGGGCTAAATATGCCTCTTACAGTATTAATTTACAGGGAAATTTTCTTCTTAAGTATGTTACAGTAGTAAGGTGGGGTTTTTCAGTGAAGGAAATCATAATCTGAGATTTGCTGCCGCCAACACCAGCCAGAGACTTTGTACCTGTAGCTCTGGGGGAATCCCCGGATAACCCTTCTCGCCTTTGGGTCCATGATGGCCACGCTCTCCTCTTGGTCCCATATCTCCTTTGTCTCCTTTCTCACCTTTGGCTCCTTCCTGGCCAGTTGCTCCATTATTTCCATTGTTTCCATGATTTCCTGAAAGGAAAGAAAGCTTTCTGTTTAACTGAAATAATTTAATATCTTTCAACAGGTGAGTGTGAAAGGGTCCTCTTCCACTCAGTTGCAACACACCTACTCTTCAGTACCATAAATGCCAGACTAAACTGTGATGAATAAGAAACAGCTGTGTGCTTAAGCTGAAGGTTTTGCTGAGCAAGCTTCCAGAAGGGCATAGATTGATGTTTAAGAGCTAACCTTCATGCTGTCTTGGTGTTTCTGTATAACCTGCTGTTGTCTCAAGTCATTGCTCTTTTGGGGGAGATGTGCAAGAAGACCTCAGCAGATGTCAGGCTCAAGGAAAGTGAAAGTCACTGCCTATTGACACATATCAGGTAGCCTGCATAGTCACTCTTGCATTTCCTTTTGTGTAAAAACTTATTTCCTGGTAATTTAAGTTAAAAAGATAATCTTGAATAACATTTTGCTATCTTTGAAACACAATGATCCACACAAATGAAGAATGGCTGTAGCCTTAAACTAGCTATATGACCCATCTGTGCCAAAAACAGGAGAGTGTGCATGCTCAGGGTGCTGGTTAGCTTGAAGGGGTTGATGATTGTGTGCTCCTAGATTTAAAAAGGAACAGAATTTTCATAGTTAAGCTTTTCTGAGATGGCTTATTGTAAAAAGATACATTATAAAACATATTCCTGCTTCTGCAGGATTACTTACTGATGTTTACTGAGGAAATTACTCAGCAAATGTCTACGCAACTGACAGAATTTTAAAGTTGGCTAGAATTACTGAGCAATTATTATGCCTCCTGCAGCAAGAGCCTGATCTTTCAACTCAGGGGATTAATTAGTGTCATCATTATTCTAATTCTACCTGAATTGAAATTGGGTTCTTTGTAACTCTGCTTGTTCTTTGATTATTCTCTCTGGTTGCAAATTTACATGAAGAATAGTGTTCTTTGAGATCAAATCTAATCTTGAAATGATTTTTCAGAGTTTTTATATTGAGGAAAAAAACCCTTCAAACAAGGAAGCTATATGGTGAAAGAAATGCATATTCTTGTTTGGATAGAGGAATCTGTCACTCTTAAAAATAACAATAATCCTTTATGTAAAGCCAGAACTACTTCTTTACCAGTTCAGAACAGAAGTCTGCAAGTATTAATAGATTCAAATCAAAGGGAAAAGCAACTGCTGATATTCCTCTTACAGGCACAATAACATTAAATACAGCAGATGAAGGAGACAGAGAAATTACAGAATGCAGGAGGTTGCTGCCAGCCACACATTTGTGGCATCCTATGGTGACAAGAAAGTGAGACTTAGATCTGGAGAAAAGGACTAGGCCAGTGTCCCAGTAAGTCCACTGCAGCCTTTAAAATGTAAGTCTAATATAAAATCATGTCCTGCTTCTAAGAAGCCAACAATTTATTAATAAATAGTGGATCACTGAATTGCATTTTTACTGTGGTAATAGAAGATACAAGCTTTTGAAGATGAGACAAGTCTGTTGGTCAGTGACATGTCCAGTTATGTTATACATCTGCTTTAGGAATGGTGATTTTCAAATCCCTGAAGATAGCTGCTGTAGCAAAGTTACACGAACATACAACGAACTTTTTCCCTTCTCTAGGCTCTTCTATTTCCATACCAATTATTAGGTAAAAGTATACACTTATGTATCCTGTTCTTCTGTGTGCATTTTTAATGGCGTGGGGGGGGGGGTCAGTG
>VWZF01002116.1:113698-165073 GCA_013396755.1 Sclerurus mexicanus
AAGATGAAAGAAGGAAATGAAGGAATTTCTATGAGAGAATAAAAGCATGTGTGTCTTTGGAAAATATTGGCTAGCAGTATGCTAGGTAAGAAAAGCTCTTGAATACAGTACACAGTAACACAGCTGGATATACAAAGGTGATCACAATAATCAACACCAGGGATCAAATTCCTCCACCTTTAATGGAAGTTTCATGCTGCTTTAAAAAGAGGGACCAACTTGCCCTAGAAATGTAATAACATTACTTTCAGTATGAACTTGTGAAACTGAATTTTGATGATAAATAGGTTTTCAATGGCAAATACTTTAGAATATAACTGAAAATATGTCTACCCAGAAGTTACAGGAAAAACTTGTTGCTGAATCTCTCCCCAAATACTGGTGTTTGGGCCATTTTCTGGTATTTCATAGAACAGCCTGTAATTTATAGCCTGCAATTAGACTGATCAAAAAATTCATTAAACTTCATCTTTACCTGGCATCCCAGGGGGCCCAGGAGGTCCTGGGGGCCCTTGGTAGAGTCGAACTCCAAAGTCACCGCGGCAGCAGGAACTGCAATCTGGATTCTGTGGTCCGGGCTGGGGGGGCTAAGCGCACAAAAATACGCTTTAAGTAGCTCATTCATGGGGGACATCAATCTTATGTATGTCGGTTACAGGGTCTTCATTATGTATTCTCTCTTTATGTATTTGGTAAGTTTTCAAAACACTTCTTATCTGGGCTGAAATCTCACATGCTTGTGCTGTCCCCAAAGATGTTATTCTTATAAGTTTTAAGGGAATAGCTCTTGAAGTATTGTAAGAGCTATATGAATATTAAAAAACAAAACAAAAAAAAAACCCAAACAAACAAAAAAACCCCTTGCCCTGTCAAATAATGGTTTTGAAAACAAAATAATATCAAGTAATGAAATTTCAATGAATATTTCAGTTAGATTCCCATCCTGATCCCACATTTCAACTGAGCTTTGATGACAAACAAGCTTATGTACCCAAAGGAAATATTAAAAAAAGTCTGTGCAGCATATTCCTGCTCATGGTCCCAGACCTGCATATTTACAGGCTATTAAAGTTGAGACAACCTAAAAAAGTGCCAAGATGCAACACAAAAATTTGAACTTACTGCAACACCTGTTGGGGGCTTTTGACTATTTGTAGAGATAAATGGGTAACTATGAAAATCTACTTATATGCTTAAATTAATATAGCAGCATAAATAAACTAATGAGTTTATTATATACAGGTCAGCTACTGTAGTAATAGTTTAATAATAGTTTTGTTTAAGTGCTTTTCTGTATTATTTTATTTAAACTAGTGGAATTGCATTCAATTCTGACTGGATTTGATAACTAGGCTATTGTGATGATTTTGTCATTACTAATCTTCTAGTGGATCAGCTGAGGTAGAGGTCAGGGTTTGATTTTATTTCTCTGTCTTCTCCTTATCTGTCTCTCTTTGTTTTCTCCTACAATTTTTTGCTAATGTCCTGAGATGCAAACCTACAGTTCTTAAAATATTGGGAGAGGGATGATCACACCAATCCAACTACTACTTTTCTCTAATAATTCTACTATTTGTCTTCCTCCTCTTTCTTTCCCCTCGTCTTTATCATTGTAAAATTACTTGCCTAATGTAGACTTACTGGCTTAGTGGCAGCAAGTGAGCCTCTGCTGGGAGCTGTCAAATGAACACATAGATGTGCTCATTCCTGCCCTCAGTGTCATCAGCTGAAACTTCATCTGAAAAACTAAAGCTCCCTGCCTGTGTTTTGAACAATACCAAGCACACCCCCAGAATTCACTAATTTCAGGAGGCTTTGGTGTTTATGGATACAGAAGACACTTTTCATGTCACCACCAAAGTACTGCAGCTCCTCCACTGGGACAGATGCCTGCTTTCTCCAGCTGGAGCCAACAATGGTGGAGTTACCATGGGAATAAAGGCTGATTTGACAGCTAAACAAATATCTTTCATATTCAAAGAGTTATGGAAATGGTAAGAACTTGCCAATGGGCAGAAAGGCTTCATATTTATGAGGTTTGGTCAAGGCTATGCTTTTTAGCTTAATTCTGGACAAGATCCCGAGTAAAAATGAATTCTGCCTCTTGGACTGTCTGTTCACAGAGAACCTGTTTGTACCTTTCTTGCTATTTTTTCTCTACTAGTTGTTGCCATGAACATAACTGACAATCATCCAGTACTGTTTTTAATTTTCCTATTATGAGATAAGAAGTAGCCCTAATTTCAGTTCATTTTCATTCCTTGAAAAGTAACCAAGTACAAGAGGACTGAAATTGTGCAAGCATTTTATACACCCTAAAATAATAATGTTGATTGTTGTACTGAGGTTAAAACATCCAGCTCTTTTTAGATAGTATTTCATATTCATGTTAAATGGGAAGACAAACTATAGACACACCTGCCAAGAGCAAATAAGTCATATCAGCCTAGAAATATCCAAAGGCTTAGAGCTGTGGATTGTAGGTGGGGGAAGACATGAAGACAAAGTGAAGTGCATGTGAGACTCTCTCTGTGCAGGTGTGATTTGTCTTTTTCACACATTGCACTGAAATCCTAAACAACATTATTAGCTAACCAGCTATGTTTTCATAAAATAGATACTAGTGCCAATCATAACCAAGTGCTATTTGGCATTATCTTGAAAAAAGCTCAGCAGGTTCTTACATGTGAAATGAGGCAAGTTCTACCAGTCTGGTTGTATGCAAATAGTTCCACTGACTTCAAAATAACTACATATGCAAGTCATAAAGCAATATTAACTTATCTTTACTTTTCACTAGGAGGGAAAAAAGTGTTCACCATCAGCTGCCAGGGATAATGAATATTCAGGATACTCTTTGATATCTAAAAACAGTGAACTTCATGAAGGGTACATTTAAAGGAAACTAAAGTAAAATTACACTCAAATGTGATACACAGATTAATTGCAATCTACTTGCCAAAGATGTTCTATGTAGCTATTTTTGCATAAATTTTATCACACAGTGAATCTTTGGCTTTGCTCTCAGAACATAAATATGATTTAGGAGCTTGTGAAATGTATCTGCCACACTGATATCCTAACACAGATAGAAAACTGGAAACATTTCTGAGGTTAGTTGCTGAATTTCCTATGATTTAGTACGTAGGAGAAATTTCTATGCAACAGATGGTCTGTAAGATTCCCTTAATTTAGAACTGTGAACAAATCAAAATTGGAGACCCAGCCCTTTTCCACTTCCTGATTAATTTTATGAGTTTCTGTTTTATTGTCTAAGACAATTCAGAAAACAAATAATGTACCTCCAGCATTCTTGGCTCCCATTCTCAGTGTAAAATAGCATGTCTCTGTGGGCACTAAGGCCCTCCATACCCTTTCTCTAAGCAAAGAAACAAACAAAAGTTGCCAAAATTCAGGGTAAAACACCTTGGCTGAGGAATATCTAAAGATTTTGAAGAACAACCTGAAAAGGAAAAATGGTTTGTCATGGCTCCCTCCAGTCACCAAGAGTTCTTGTGGTTGAGAAATGCATATGATATTTTATGTAAGTTAACATCACTGTGGAAACTGGCCTTGAACCCAGTGCAGCAAAAATAATAGCAAAGACAAATGCTGTTGTCTCGGTTCCACAAGAGAGAGTGGGGGCTTTAAAACACTTTAACAAGAGGATAAAGTTCTCCAGCCTAAATTCTCTCTAGCTGGGTAAAGCAATTCCACCTAAAACAACCAAGAAAGTAGGAACTTAGGGGTTGAACAGTTTCCATATAGCTCAAGGGGAAGAGGCAGGCTTGATATGAATTAAAATATGTCTGTGCCACCTTTGTTTTTCCTCTGCCTAGAAATTCCTGGAGTCTGGAAGTGGAAAACACCTATTACATAAGCCACTCTGTGATTGATTATCCCTGTCATGCATCTGTTAGTGCTCCATTTCATTCCAGTAAGCCAAAAATTGCATCATTTCCCCAGAAAAGATTGCTTCTTAGAGAGGATCTGGCAGGTAAGTGACTGCCATCAGCTGTACTCAGAGTCCCTGGGCTCATTTTTATTGTCACAGCCTCTTCCCCCAGCAGGAAACTCCAAGCATGTTGCATCAAACCCTCTGATGAGAGACACATGCACTCCAAACACAGTGACACTTTCTGTGAGGGAGAGTTTGACCACTGTAAAGTTAGAATTTTGTATTAAATCCTGAAATCAGTAATACATAGTCTGTGGTATGCAGCTGTAGGGAAGTCTGCACGCATTTGCTGGCTCTTTGGACTGTATACATGATGTTTTACACTGTTTATACACTGCAAGCACAATATAACATGCCTACAGTTAAATATCTATTTTGCTTAGCGCACTGGAGAAACATTTAACTCCTGCCCAAGAAGTACAAAATGCAAAGCACTGTAAAATTTAAATACAGGGAATACAGTGGTGTATTAAACCTGTTTCCATATTTGGATATGTTTTAGTTCTTCAAGCCTGAGACAGGATTAAAATGAAAATTCTTCTTTGCTTATCATGATGTTGGTTATTATTCAACACTTGCCTCCATGTCCTTGATTTTGGCAATTCAAAATATCATAGTTTGATCTGAAAGAGTTTTAAACCCCCAAATGATAAAAGGTGAACTATACAGGACTCAAATATTTATATTAGCTATAGGAATAAAACACTCATGTTCTTGCTGTTTCTGAAAAACATTGATGAGAAAAAAATTTCATTTGAGTGGAATTTTGTTTTTCCTAGTGCTGGAAAAAGCTTAATCTTCTGCTCTTCAGGTTTTTTTCTTTTAAATTTAGACTGTGATATTTTATATATAAAGTTATAACATTTTTCCTTTGATGTAAGCTAATGACTACAATATCTAAAGTGCTATGAAAGGCATAAAAAGATTCCCAGTTTAAAAGACAGATATTGCAGATAATTTAGGCTTTCACTGTGAGTCCTTTTCTTCTGAAACTCTCAAGTTGATATATATTATTAAATCTACTCATTACATTAGTATCTTTCAAGTTATTCCTTAGAATAACATTTTTGAACACTCAGAATTTCATTATATTTTCCTCAAGCTCAAAAAATATACTTTATATACATAATTTTCAAGTAAAGTTACTCTCTACTAATTGAATCTTTCTAAATACCTCTAGAAATTCTGTAATTTTCTTTCACATCCACATGAGTTAGCAGATTCTAAAACTTTAATATTTTAAATAAGTAACACCTTGGGATAATTAACATATTATATATCAGAATATATGATTTCACAGGTTCACAGTTTCAACAGAACAAAGGGCTGCTATCTATGTCAAAATCAGTGTCCCCAACCATCTGCTAGATCCTATAAAGCAACCCAGCAGGATACAGACCAATACACAGGTTTAATAAAAATTATTGCATAAATATATGACTAATAATATTAGCAAAAAAAAAAAATATCTCATTAGCTTTAAAGATATCTTTAGAAGATTAATTCAGAGTACCTGGACTCTATCTGAGGTAGTCAGTTCTACATCATCTACCTCTGGTCTCAGGACTTTTTGGTCTGTAGAAGTGCTATTATCAACAGTCCACTCTATAAGTTGAGTCCGCTGTTTCAATATTTCCCTGCTTCTGGAACCTTTAGGACCAGTCTGGTGGTGACTTTGCAATATTTTGGCCACTGGTTTATAAGATCTTCTGCTCACCTCCATGTATTCATCTTGACACAGGCAAAATGGAAGAAAAAATAAAGCCAGTAGATGCCAACTGATGAAATCCTTCTCTGCCATGTTATTAAAAATAACTTTTCAGGAGTTCAGCAAATGTCTTGCAGAAGGAGAACCTCTTTGCTGCACCAGGAGTTATGTGGTCCTCTCAGCTTTTCCACTAGTAAGCCTGGCACTGAGACCAGTACCAGGTTTTATACGTTTGCATGCAATAAATAAAACTAAAAATGCCAAAGTGACAGGATCCTTCATCCAAAATCAGTCATGCTCCTTTAAACAAACCAGGCATTATTCACCACTTCACCACCACAAGGAAAATTGATTTGTATGCTGGAAATGACCACAGCATTTAATGGACTCCTGTGGTTCCTATTTGGGGGCATTAAAAAATGTAGCACCTTTCCTTTGGCATGTTTTTGTTTAAGTGTGAAAAAATGTGATGGAAATGGAGAACATGTGGCTAATGGTTTATGCTCCTTGATTAGACATGGAAAGGCTGTGAATTCACACTCTTAAATGTCTTTTGGACACAGTCACCTTTCTTATTTGCCAGGAAATTCACACACACAACTGCGTCAGCCCAGTCCGAAAAATCCTTCCAAAAGCAATTAGGAAACAAAAGCACAAGAGGAGCTTTTGCATATGATCCTGGCCCAATGGCTGTTTCTGACTATGCTTTTCATTCACTAAAAGAAAAATATTGAATTTCTGTCAGTTGGCCAACACTGGAAGGAGACTGGCTAAGTAGCTTCAAAAAACTGGGTTGAATTCAGATTCATAGAGCCCCACTTCTCAGTATTAGTTCAACATAGATAGTCAGGCAATATTTTTTCCCTTGAGTTCCTAATGTTTTCCTAAATGCAATTGCCAAACCAAGTTCTATATTTTTGCTGCCAGGTAAATCTAAATTTACCAGAAGCTTATTTCAGACTAAAAGTATCAAATTATATAATAATAATAATAATAATAATAATAATAATAATAATAATAATAATAATAATAATAATAATAATAATAATAATAATAATAATATCATCCTTATTTTAGCTTTTGAGCCACCCACTAATATTCTCTAGAAAGCCACAACTGCAGGATGCAGTTCTGCTTACACATCCACATATGCACACCCAACCTTCCCAAGAGCAATTACCTCCGTGATCTGTGAGAAACTCTGCACCAGTACATGGCTACAGCAACATTGCTGAAGCCATCAGTCCCAGGAATGATCCCTGGCCATGCAATGTGATGGACTGGCTCATGCTCAAGTTGTTCAATGCCGAATCCCATGCTTAGCTTTTGACTGGGGCTCCTTTGTGTCCTCTGGGGCACCCCGTATCTCTGAAGTATCCCTCTTCTGTTCCTTTTTTGTTTTTTATACTTGTCCTTCCTGTTCATCTGCCTGATAAATGTGAGGGTCAAGGTGCAGAGTGCTACACCAGAGGGTGTTTTAAAGCACAGGGCTGAAGGTGCACGCTCAGGGATGGGATGTGAGGGAACTGGGAGTACCAGGAGACTGCTGCAATGTTGGTAAGTACTTCATCCCTCCAGAAGGTAGTCTCAGAAGCTAATGATCCAAAAATATCACCCACGCTTAATCTTGAGGAGGGAAATAGTGCTTTCCAAAAGCCATCCTGGGAACAAACCAGGATGTGACCAACAGAAAGGCCAAGAACTACCAGTGAAATGAGGTGCTAAGTCATTCAATAATGTAGAAAACTTTAATCATACCAGCATGCTACAGCAGCAAAGCATAACTCCATGGACAATGCTAGGCAAATGAATGATTTTCATCTGCTAAAATGCCCCAGTGTCAGCAACTGCAGCTGCAAGAGGCACTCCCTGTCATGTCATGGAGATAGAGATGAGGTGTGGAGCATCTGCAGAAACTAGGCCTAATTTTAATCCTTGTGAAATCACAGGAAACCCTGTGTTTGACTTAAAATTAGGAGAATAAGGCTCAAACTTCAGTGAATTTCAAAGGGGCTGTGGTTCTCCTGTCAAAATGGAATATGACACCAGCAGACAGACCTTTGTAGATGCTGGAAAGGATGTGCAATTGATGGTTGCTGAATGATGGTGAGAAAGCAGTCTCTGTTTCATATTCTGGTTCTTTCTGTGGGGTACAGCAGGACAAGTCACATCACAGGAAAAGGCGCTGGCTGGAGATGAGTGGAGAAGGGTGAGAGCACTTTGCAGTTGAGGTATGTCTGCTTGTCCTACAAGCGTCAGGAGTGTCAGTGCTGGCCTGTACCCAGCCACCTGCCTTGGTAATTTTCTATTCAACAACCCACAGAGAAAAGTCTGAGGCTGCACCACTCCTCTAAAAAGGCAATGTTAGCCCCCACAGACAGTGGAGTCTGATCTGAGCCAGTGCAGGGACGGCGCCTGGGGCTACGGGAACCAAAGACAGCCAAGGGCTTTTTCTCCTGCACCAGCCAAGTGTGATGTAGGAGGAGAAACCTGAGGGCTCAGTGTTTGCCCCTAAGGATAAACATGACTAAGTTGTCTCAGCAACAATCCCAGGAGCAGGGATGGCTCCTGGTTATCTCAGCCCACAAGCTTTCCAGAGAGAGCTGCATCTCCTTGCCTCATGCTTTTGTTTTATTTAGTGCCCCTATGCTGAAGATTTAATGGCAGGAATCTTAATTCAATTTCAGTGAAATTTCAAATGCTCAAGACAGATGTTGGCAATCATTAAATAACACTTCATAGATTAGGTCTTGAACCCAGCTTCAGTGTATAGATATTAACTAAATAGTCTTGCAGGAGAGATTCATTAGTCTATGCATCATGACTACCAAAAATGCTGATTTTTAAAAACTGCAAATATTCTGGTTATTTCACTGGGCAAAGAGAGGTGGAAAGGAATTTACTGGAGAGTGAAGCAAGACTTTGGAAAACACAGTTCCAGATTTTGGAAGCTGCTGCCATCAAAATGGGATTTCTTTTTCAAGCAGAGAGGATTTTCCTGGTAGGAAGGGAGTTTGAAAGCCTGGATTCTGTAAAGCTGGGAATGACTAAGAGACAAACACTAATTTATCTTGGCACTTAATAATTTGATTCAGCAAGTGCTGGGACAGCACTGATGTTTTCAGCTGACATTTGGGCTTTCATAGCTTTCCAAACTCCATTCCAGGAGCTTCCTGTGGCAAATGTTTCCAATGTGAGTAATGAACATCCACAGCACCCATGTCCCAAAACAAGAAGGAATAAAACCAAAGAGATTTGGGCTTCAAAGTTGCTATCTATCATTTCATGCAAAAGCTGAAACAAGCATGTTTCTTGGCAGTTATGAGGAAGAAGAAAGATCCCTTCCCTTCCTCACTTTAACTAATAGAGTCCACCTGGTTCCTACCCATCACAGCTCTTGTGGTTTGATGCTACACACATTCTTTGGTCCAAACTAATAGTAGAGTTTAGACTTTGCTTTTTTATCTCCAATATTTTGAACAGAATCCCATCCGCAGAAATCTTTGCTGCCCATTATTCTGCTCTGTGCCTTCTACAAGGAATAGTTGTGTACAAAGTCATTATCTATAGGCAGAAGTTCTGGACTCAAAAAGGCAGTGGAGGAACCAATTCTGGATCTCTAGTCTTGATCTCCTAATAGTCAAATACTCCTATTCAAACGTGTGATCTGAATCTAAAATAACAGAACATCAAAAAATATCAGAGCCTTGAATTAATTTTGTATTACAGTAAAACACTGAAAATGCTCCATGCTGAAAATGATGAGGAAAGGACTGACCTGAGAGGTTTGGTGTTGCTTTTAGGTGCAAGGCTGGTGTGTGTTCCAGGTATGCTGACAGAGAAAACAAAATCTGACTCCCCATACCTCTTTGCTAGGCTTTACACAGTCTTCCAGCCTTTGCCAGCTGAGCTTGCACACAGCTGTCATTACTTTTGTCCTGTTGGTCTCTGGCAGCAGGATATGCCTCTGTCTGCTAATCAACAGCTAGGTGAAGTGAAGAACATGGATCTCTTAATGTCAGATAATGAGATATCAGCTAAAATGCAATAGCTCTTGAGTGAAAGCTGCTTCCCACCTTCTCTGCAAGCAAAAACTGTTCAATAAGATGACTCTTATAACTATGTTGTTCATATTGGCGTTGGGAAAGTGGGTTATTAGTGAGGTTATTAGGTAAAATTGAAAGGCACTGCTTCAAGAGGCAACAAAATCATTAAAACAAAATGCCCAGCACTGTGCTGCTCTTTTTCTCACGGCTGCAGCAGCCTCGGGCAGAGCCCTCAGACCTCAACCTGGTGGCTTTGAAGCCTTTTCCCACTTCTGTGCTGATCACTGCAAACCCACAGGAACAACTGAGGTATTTTCCTTGAAAGTTTCTGTGATCTGCTGCTTTTTCTGCAGGAGTTTTGGTCAGTGACAGGGATTCAGGCAAAACCAACCACCCTCCTCCCCAAGGGAGCCTCCAGAGGTGTCTCACCAAGGGAAAGGCAGATTTATGGGGCTTTCTGAGCATTGCACACCCGAAAAGGGCTTCAAGTCACAGTCTGTGCACCACCATAGTTAAACATTTACTTCTGTAACCCACTGCCACTGAGCTCTGCAGACAGTGTTGGTGCAGTGAGTGCTTTGAGCAGTTTGGTTTGTGACACTCAAGATTTGTGTAGTTTGCAGCTACACCAGTTCCCTGAGATACATAGCAGTGAGGTGTGTTTTGTGGGTGTTTTCTGCGCCAATTATAGGAATATATATCTAGGAAGCTGTTGGAGAAGGAGAGTGGTACAAATCCTGCTCCATTACATGGCTTCTGCCCTCACCCAAAGCAGATGACTTTCTAGAAGGGTTCTGGAAACTACCTAACTTTGACTTTTCCATCATTCAGGAAATCCTCTTGCCTTGCTTGACACTGGCATTTTCTTTCCAATGTAATGAGAGCTGGAGCTGAGGTCCTGTTTCTCCACTGCTCTCCACCACTTCTTGGTTTGCCCAGGGAAGTACCCAGGGGTGATGTGCTCCAGCAGCCCTGGACTACCACTGCTACCTCATCCTTCCATTTTCGTAGCCTAAAAACATTTCATGTTCCACTCCATACACCTAAATTAAAGGATCCCCTAAATGAAAGGGTCAGTGATGGGCAGAAAGTCATGCCTGAGCTCCCAGATACCAGCAGAGCTGCAGTCCACGTAATTCTCCAAAACACAGCTTGGCCTCTGCCAGCTCATCTGCACAAACCCTTGCTCCAAAGTATGCACCAGAGACACATTCACTCCATCAATGCCATTTTCAAGGGTCTATGACAAACTGTCTGGATCAGACAGCTGACAGTCCCAGACGGGATCGCCAGGTGGTTTATCCAAGTCTCTTTCAAACTTGAAGAAAGATTTCACAGTGGTGATAGGGCTTCAGTGATGGAACAAATAATGCAGCGTGATAAGCTTTTTCCAGTGTGCAATGCATCAGTTATCCGTCTCTAATTGAGGAGCCAGAGCACAGTGACTTCCAAGAAAGCAGGGTGGGGAGAGAGAACAGACACAGTGCCAAGAAAATAGCCACAGTCAACATTTTTGTCAGGGATGGATATCCTGGTTTGGATTAAGCACGATCTAACCTGAATCTTTGGCTTCATTTTAATTCAACTTTTTTTTTCTCTCAAGTTCCAAAGTGTTTAAATTTATTACTTGAAATATGCTCTTCTCTGCAATTCCTCTGCCCCGGCCAGGACCAAAAGTGCAACGGCTAAAACACCACAGAAACAACTACTCATTATTTTAACTACCGGACAAGCAATAAAGAATATCTTGTGAGAAGCCCTGTTCTGACTGCATCCCCAACCCAAACTTTGCACGTGCAGGAGGTGTGGGTAGTTCAGGTAAGGCATCTGGTGTTGGGTGGGCAGCTGAGAAGCAGTTTCAGGCCCACTGATTTCCAAGGCTGTTCTTCTGCCCTGCGCAATGAAAGGCACAAAAACAAAATGTTCTCTGTGCTCTTGTATCCAGGAGAGGTTAAATATTTGTAAAACATTTGTCTGGGGTCTGTAAGCAAAATTCCAGAGTTTATATGACCCAATGTCACACAAATAATTTCTAAGAGTCCAGATTTAACAGTTTCTCAGACTCCAGAGATCTATCAAAGACATTTTATCTTCAGTAAAGCACACTATCAAGTGAAAACCAGGTTTTATATTAATGGTCAAACTCTCCCTGTTCTCCCTCCCCTGCTTGGGCCCTGGATGAAAATGAACTGTGAGAGATCCATAATCTACTAACCCAGGACCATCTCCCGGTAACCCCACCGTTACTGGGATAGTTTCCCCCATGTTTATGTCTGGTTATTAAAGTCTTTGTTTTATGCATGTATTGGAACACCATCAGTCAAGAGTGGGACTGTTAGAAAAATGGCAGTGTTCTAGTTTTGGATTGCAACCTTCTGGTGTGCTCTGCAGAGATTATTAGGAGAAAGGTCCAAGTGCTTGCTTGTGAACATACAGTATCCAGGCTGCAGCCAAAATGATAAAAACCTGTGTCTCCATGCCTGGGTCATGAATGAAATAAAATAAATCACACTGTGGTAAGAGGAGGGGTGTCCATCACCATCTACCGACAATACATACCACAAATGGGACAGCCTGAGAGCAGCTAAGAAGCCAGCCCTAAAAGAGGGGGAAAGTTTGGACTTACCAGAGCAACACAAGCCAACCTAGTGTATAAAGCCAATCAGCTGCTGTGTGCTGCAGGCCCAGATTTTTGCTTCATTTATTCGCCTTTTGAAAGGTTTCTGATAAATACCCCATCCACAGACGTATGTTTACCCCAGAAGAGGGAGAAAATGGATAAACTGGACAGAACTGAGAGGGACATTTGGCACATTCACTTTCATTCATTGCCTGCCTGTTTAAACTAAAAATATTTTTTAAAATACATGCTGTAATAAGAACTGGGAAAGAGCCACATGGACTGGAGAAGAGTAATCTCTCTTACAGGTTGGCAGCTGTTGTTGGGTTAAAGCCCAGCCAACTAGCACCATTTATAACAATGAAGAATGAGCTTTCTACAAGGAAAAGCTATGCTTTTCCTAATTTGGGTTCTAAATTTTCACAGGGAAAAGAAAAAAAAATGATAGTTTCAAAAGGATATTATATCACCATGGTGGGGATTTCATGGCATTTGCAAAATATTATGGCTTTATACTCTTGAGGAATTCCTTATTAATCCATAGGAAAGGGCAGATGTTCCTACAATGGTCCAGAGGCTTACAGACCACTCCTAGACCTGTTAGCAACTACATCCAGCCTTTGGTCTTGAGACTGGCAGCAGTGACTCCCAGCAGTGACTGGTTGAGGGGATGGCTGTTGCAAAACTTCCAGGAGTTTGTCCAGTTTTTGGCTGCCACGTTTGTTACCAAATGTTCATCCCCTTATGACAGCCCTTGGGCTGATTTGGAGTGAGCGAAGTGGAAATAAAAGCGGGCTAGACCTAAATGGCCTGGCTGGACACCTCAGTTCTCTAGCAGTTCCATAGGCAGAGCTACTTCTCCTGCTATTTTGAGTGTCTGTGTTACTTGAAGTTTTCACCCTGTCAAAGACACAAGAGCACTCTGCCAGATCATTGCTGCAATTAAGGACCTGAGCAACCTATTTATGGCTGTATATCAAGACACTGATGTTTTAACCTGCCAAATTTATCAGTATAACCTCTTCAGGACAGAGGAGTGGTAGGAATAGGTGCTGCACAGAGCCAAGGCTGCCTCTGAGAGCAATGATGCCATTCCAGCATTAGTCAGGTGATCAGAAGGGCGTCCTTCAACCCTGGAGAAGCCCCTTCTCCTGCTAGCACAAGCAGTGCAGGCACAGTGAGACAGTGTCTCCAGCCTGTGATGCACTGCCCTGGAGCAAAGATGCATCATGTGAGCCGATTTCCATGGGCACAACCACACAAGATGAATAAAATGTTCGGTCATGGAGTAAATCAAACAGACTGCGGTTCAGCAGACAGTGTAAAAATTAAGGGGGAAAGCAATGCTACCTCAGGGTTTTCCTGAAGGGTTTCCTCAAATTCTTTCTGCTAACACTGGAGTCATGTCTTGCCACTTTCTTCTTAAGGCACATGTTCTGGGATAACACAAAATGGGTTAGAATAGCCTTTTTGGTGGTGGCCCACCCTCAGACAGTGGTGTTTCCATCAGAGACAGCCACAGGGTTGTAGGATCGTGGATAATTCCTTCACAGAGTAGTTCTGGTTCTTGCTCTCCCTGAGTTTTCATAGGTGGAGAAAACTGTAAGCTTTCTTGAACTCTTACACTCTGCTTCCATGCTTCTTTCCCTGTCTGGTTCATTGCTTTGAACAAGGGTTAGATGTTTCTCAATCCTGCAGTGGCATGATCCCTACAGTACCAGCCACCCCACAGCTGCTCTGTATCCTGTTGCCAAGGACAGCAGGAGCCCTTGTTCTGCTCTTCCCATGCTGGGGTTTTGCCAACAAATAGAACAGTCAGAAAGCTTCCCTTTCTGCAGCATAAAACTAAAAGTCACACGAGTGGCTAAGGACCTTGTAGAGGCAATTCATCCTCTCCAATACAGTGTAAGCTACACACTCTCCAACACAGTCAGAGACAGGACAGTGAGGCACTGTTAGAACTGCCTCATGCCCAGTTGCAGGTGAAAATGACCCTTGCAAAGGTGCAGGCTTACGTACACATCCTGAGGTTTTATTCTGGGAGACTGATTCCAAATAATAAGTAAAAATTACTACACTCATTTAAGAAATGGATTGGCACTGAGCTGGTATTTTTGGTGTCATCTCATGCCAGAATGTTCAGTTTCAAAACCACCCTGCCTATCAACCTGTGTTGGCTGTGTTATGGTCACCTACAGCATTACTGTGTCAATTTACTTTGTCAGAAACATGTTACAGAAAGACATGTTGCTTTACATTTTTAATATGCTCTTTATAAAGAAAATATTTCTTTCTAAAGACTCACCAAGACAAAGCTGACAGAGGTAAGTCTTATTTTCCAAATCAATTGCCACTAAGGTGAATTAATTAATTTGATTTCTTGTTGACTTATTGCTGTTTCTATTTAGGGAAAAAATTGCTTTTTTTTTTTTTTTTGAGAAATTAATAATCTTGGAATAGTTGCCAATTTAATGATGACAAGGTGAGGTCCCACCTGTAGCACCAAGTCCAGCACTGGGGTTCTCAGCACAGGAGGGACATGGACCTGTTGAAGGGGTTCAAAGGAGAGTCATCAAAATGATCAGAGGGCTGGAGCACCTCTGGTAAGACAAGCTGGGAGAGATGAGATAGTTCAGACCAGAGAAGAGAAGGCTCCCAAGACCTTCTTGTGGCCTTTGAATACATAAAAGAGGCTTACAAAAAAGATGGGAACAGACTTTTTAGTAGGGCCTGTTGTGATAGGGCAAGAGTTCTTAAACTAAAGGAGGCTTGATTTAGATGAGATATAAAGGCAAAATTTTTTGCAAGGACGGTGGCAAAACACTGGCATGGGTTGCCCAGGGAGGCGGTAGATGCCCCATCCCTGGAAATATTCAAGGTCTGGTTGAAGGAAGCTCTCAGCAACCTAATCTATCTGAAGATGTTCTGGCTTCAGCTCAGGAAGGGTTGGATTAGATGACATTTATAGGTCACTTCCAACCCAATCCATTCCATGTTTCTAAGTGCAGAAGTCTGGATGGCTTCATAGGAGGTGTAATTNGGTTCTCAGCACAGGAGGGACATGGACCTGTTGAAGGGGTTCAAAGGAGAGTCATCAAAATGATCAGAGGGCTGGAGCACCTCTGGTAAGACAAGCTGGGAGAGATGAGATAGTTCAGACCAGAGAAGAGAAGGCTCCCAAGACCTTCTTGTGGCCTTTGAATACATAAAAGAGGCTTACAAAAAAGATGGGAACAGACTTTTTAGTAGGGCCTGTTGTGATAGGGCAAGAGTTCTTAAACTAAAGGAGGCTTGATTTAGATGAGATATAAAGGCAAAATTTTTTGCAAGGACGGTGGCAAAACACTGGCATGGGTTGCCCAGGGAGGCGGTAGATGCCCCATCCCTGGAAATATTCAAGGTCTGGTTGAAGGAAGCTCTCAGCAACCTAATCTATCTGAAGATGTTCTGGCTTCAGCTCAGGAAGGGTTGGATTAGATGACATTTATAGGTCACTTCCAACCCAATCCATTCCATGTTTCTAAGTGCAGAAGTCTGGATGGCTTCATAGGAGGTGTAATTTTTTCATGCAAAGCTAAGATTCATTCAGCCAACATAGGATTTGGAGAGAAATAAAGAGACTTTATTTCTCTGTACATCTCTAGAAAAGACCTCAGAAACCCCAGGACACAGAAGCTACTAAAGTAGACATTAAGTGAATGATCTGATTTTAATGTAGTTCATTATTTCATAAGAAAAGCAGATGGGACACTGAATTACAGCCAAGAGTTCATCTGCACTGGGACACTTTTGGCTTAGCAAGTTTCACTCCACATCTGTAATTTCTATTAACTTCATCAGTAATGTCAAATTCAGTTTCTGGCGGAAGAGAAACCTGAGTATTATTATGAAAGGCTCAGCCACAGGATTGTTAGCAAATCTCTGAGCAGAGACACTCCCAATGCACAGGGCAGCACGCCCAGCCTCCACCTCCACTTCAGTCTGAGCTATGAAGGTGGTGTGCAGGAAAAGCAATGCTATCACTGGGATCAGCACATTTGTTTGGCTACACACTGTGGCCAGCCGTATGCGCGGGCGAAGCAGGCAGCTGGCAGGGTGCAGCAGCATCACGAGGGTGTGCAAGAGACAGAAACTCTGCACCCCATAGTAGCCTTTGGACATGTATCTGCTGTTGCAGCAGCAAAGCCAGCAGCGCCTGCTTGTCTGGGGAGAAGCTGGTGGACCACAACCCTGCCAGGGAACTCTGATGCAGCTGGCCAAGGGGGAGTTGGGGCTGGGGCAAATCTTCATTTTACACCTCTCCCCAGGGCAGCAGCTTTACGCTTTTCTTGAGACTTAGTTTCACTTGTCTACTGTTAAAATTGATGCAGGAGATTAGCCACAGATGCCCTTTTTAAGCAGTTGTTTTTTTTTCAGAGAGAAACTGTGCTTCTCAGGGTGCCTCTAAAAAATGAAATTAAATCCTTTCATGTAATCTCTGAAAGTTTTCACAGTGATATCGTTACCATGTGTTGCAGCTAATGGGATTCTCTGATGTTGGTTCTTACCCCATTTCCCCCTGCCTCTTAAAACATACCATGTTGTACAGATTACCTGTGTCCTAGGCAACAGGCAAGTACAGGTTTCCCTGAAAACCTGAAAAAAATCAATCCCCAGAGGCAGAAATATACCAGGAGTTTACACAGGGAGAGCAAACATGAGCATCAGAGGCTGAAGTTAAAGGTGTCCACCCAACCCAGTGGGAGAGAAGCACCTACACAACTCAGAAACACGGATTTACCATCCCACAGCAGTGTATGTGACTGGAGCTGGGAGGATCCGAAGTGACCTGCTGAAGTTTTAAGTCTAGCTGTCCATGAACACTTTGCTGGGCTCACAGCTTCTGTCAAACAGGGTTTGCACAGCCATCCCAGCCCCCTCCAGCACAGCAGCCACAGGGGAAAGGGACCTTATCTGTCTCCTTCCTAGCAGCAAGCCTGAACTGAGTCCTTAGTGAAGGCAATAACAGTCAGACACTGCCCATCATATGTTCACATTTCTTCTATAACATGGTCTTCTGCCTGGCTTGGTCTTGGGTCCTGTTGTAAATTAATTTCTGTATCCAAACTGAAGTTCACACCTTGCAGGAACTTGCAGTGTAACATGGGGTCCTTCTATGATGGGCACCACAGAGGGGCAATGTCTGCTTTGGGGGAGGGGAAACTCCAAAATGACCAGAATTTCTAGTGGTCTGACCTTACTTTACTATCAAAGCAGTATGCTACATAGGCTGTGAGCAGAGCAGCCATGGGATTAGTACTGCCCTGCAGTGGACTAACACACTGGAGGCAGCAGAGGGAAGGAAAGGAGGGTCAAAAAGGGAAAAGAAACATTTCAGCTGAGGCCAGGCTCAGCTATCTAAAGTACTCCTGTTTGGGGTAAGCTCCACCAACAGCGAGAGGAGGCAGCCCAGCTTGTCTCCATGCCCAGAGCACATTGCGTGCCTGCAGCTTGATGATGAAGGAAACAGATCCTGCCCGGTGCCACACATCCCTGTTAACTGAGGAAAAACTGGAACTGAGCCTGACATCAGACATGGCAATGGGATCTGCGGGAGGATGTCTCCAGGGAGCAGTCAGCCTCCTGCGCAGGCTGGAGCCTGCTGCTGGCCGGCACCACAGGCAGCTGCTCTCCCTGCGCCGGCCCCACACTGGCCACAGGGGTGGGCATGGGGGAGTTATGCCCTGTTTTATTCCAGTGTCTTCCCAGATGTCCTTCCTTGCTAATTGGAAAGTAGCTGACTGGAGCAAAATTGCTACAACACTGTGTGGCAACTCATGGCAATGGAAATGATAACAATAATATCGAGGGGTGGATCGAATGTTTCAAGGTCAGGGACAAACCCATGTTGTTTCTGTATCAGCTACTTGATACTCTGAGATTGATAGGGACATAAAAATTATTAGAGGGATAAAACACTGCTCCTGTGAAGAAAGGCAGAGACTTGGGATTGCTCAGCCCGGAGAAGAGAAAGCTTTGGGGAGATGCTATTGCAGCCTCCCAGTACTTAAATGGAACCTATAAGGAAGATGTGAACAGATTTTTTAGAAAGGCCTGTTGCAATAAGACAAGGGGTAATGGTTTTGAACTAAAAGAGGGAAGATTTAAATGAGATATAAAGAAGAAATTTTTTGTAATGAAGATGGTAGAACTCTGGGACAAGTTTACCCAGGAAGGTGGTAGATGACCCATTCCTGGAAACATTCAGGTCCAGGCTGGACAGGACTCTGAGCACCCTGATTTAGCTGAAAATGTTCTGGCTGATTGCAGGGGAGCTGGACTAGATGACCTTTAAAGGTCCTGTACAAGCCAAATTACAGAATGATTCTATAGTGACTTCCAAATGTCAGACTGGATGCATTCACAGGAATGGGATCAGGAGAGCAACACATTTACCCACCAGATAACCCTCATTCCAACCATAAAGAGCAGAAAAACTGCAATCAGATTCACAGACCTTATGTGAAGTCTCTAATTCATACCTTATCCATAGAACCTCCTTACTCAGTACCCTGTAACTGTAGTAAGGGCAGTTTTCACCATTCATCCACCCACATACCCATCCACTAATGGCTTTAAATACCTTATTTCAGAGATCCATGTTGAAGGGTGTGGGTAAATCATCTTGCTTGTGGTTCATGCTGTGCCTCTCATGGATTTGAGTTTTGTCTCTTCTTCATATATTAGAGAACAAAATCTACAACTGTATTGGGTGTGTATGAGGTTTTTGGGGGAGGGGGATCTACAGGGGTGGCTTTTGCAAAAAGCTGCTAGAAGCTTCCCCTGTGTCTAATACAGCCAATTGTTTTGCCCATGATGTTTACTGGTGAGTGATCTCTCCCTTTCCTGATTTCAATCCACAGGCCTTTCACTGTATTTTCTCTCCCCTAACCAGCCAAGGAGGGGAGTGATAGCATGGTTGTGGTGGCTATCTGGCATCCAGCAGGGTCAACACACCACAGGGTGTAAGAAGGATGTAGGTTTTGTGTCACTGTCTCCATTGCTCTCTACTAAGAATCACTGCTGTCCCTGTGGAAGCCTTTGAACATTTACAGGCCATTGCCACTTACACTCTGGTCTGGTGTGAGCTCTGGTGTGAAGTAGGGTTGGAAAAATTACTGAAAAACTTACTTGACTTTTTTGGCTCTCACAGGCTGAAAGCTCATGGTTCAATGCAAGCTCACAGCCCTGAGCACTGAGCTTGTGTCAAAATTTGATTACCTCCTGTGTAGCTTTGTCATAAAGAACATTGAAAGCTGAAGCAGACTGAAGTATTTGGTCTCTCTCACATACATGCACACAGACAGCAGAGCTGTCTGCTGTGGCCAGAGCAATGTAAATGCCTTTAGAGATTGGAGAGTCCCATGAGTTCACAGGACCTTGGTTAGGTGATACCTATAGCATTGTGAAGTGGGGGACAGTTCTGGCAGAGCTTCCTGTATTGGGTGCTTGGTTTCATCACCTTCAGCTCCTGCAGCCAAATGTGGCTTATCCTGAAAAAGGAAAATTTTCTCTGCTTCTGCTCTGACACCTCCATCCTGTCCCTGGGAAACAACACCACACAGCAGGATGTCTCCAACCACTTTAGCCACTTGGGTGGGCAAGAAGAGTCAGTTTCAACTGCTGATCAATACAGTTCACACCAAGAAGTGTTTTAATATCAGGCTTGATTATGGCAAAGTTAGTTTTTCTCAGATTTTTCAAAGATCTGTTTTTGCAAAAAACAAGTGGCAAATATAACAACTGAGGCCTCTGAAGTACTAAGCAAACACCTTCCACTCCAGAGTAGCATGAAACTTCCAGTTGTGGTCCAGGTGATGGCAGTGAGAAAACCTGTGTTTTCATCTACCTTAGCTTGGCCAAGAGTTTATGTTGTTTTCCTGGCCTGGGGGCCACTTCAGGAGCCATAACTCTATGCTCAGCAGGTAGGATGCTGAAGGGGGTCAAGAAGCTACTGCTTGTGGTAGCTCTCCTCTGAGCTGTGATAAGGTCCTGGAAGTCCCAGGGATCAAGGAGAAATTGGGAATTCAACACTAAGCCACATCTCAGAGCTACTTATCGAGGCTTGTGAAGGTTATTCAGAAATTTCCCCTGGCCCACAAGAGTAGGATGTGTCTGACCAGCCATGTGGGCTGGATGTGCTTCTGAGAGGGAAAGAGCAAAATCAGAAAGCACAGAGAGATCACTAGTCTAGATGACCAGAACCACAGATTAATAACTTGAAATTCTTATTTACCCAGGAGATTTCCTGTGCATCAGGATTGCTGGGGCTTTGCTTGCCAGCCTGCTGTGTTTTGACTGCACAAAAGAAAATTAAGTGTAGAAAATTTATTATTTGAGAAATCCAAGGCAGAAAGTTGCTGAGCACTTTTTATCTAAATTACCCTCTTATGCCAACCCATTACTCTTGATACATAATCAAGCAATTAACTTATTTTGCTCTTGTGAAACTTGTTATACTTTTTTGCCTCCCACATGCATTACGTGGTACAATGTAGTGAGTAGTACCATTATCCTTGAGCAGTCACTAGAGAATTTTGCACCATGAATATCTTGCTGGGTGCTGCAGCACACTTACAGATGTTTGTGTGAAAACCATCTCCTTTTACATTTAGGAGAAATATTTCTAAAGAATACAAGACTGGAAATGTGGGGAGTTTTGTTGTTTTGGGAGGTTTTTTTTTAATTTAAAGTTGTTGCATATCTGAGTGCTTGATTTAACACATACACAAAAAAGTGATTCTAAATAGATAGAGTAGTGCTATTGGACAGGCTCATTTCTCTGGGTCTTACTTGAACAGAAACAGCACCATCTGTTGCTCTCTGTGCTGTCAATCACAGCAGCTTTTTTTCTGCCCAGATGACGATTAGGAGAAATGAACCATATGTCATAGAAATTAAATGAGAAGGAAAATGTTTCTTTTCAAGGTGGGCTTAGACTGGAATAATTTAACTTTATTTGTTGGACATGCAGGGGTGAATCACAGCTGCTTTTTCATTTTACAGAAACAATGCCTAATCTATGAGGCTTTTTAAAAAACCTGGTAACAGCAGTGCTGATTCCACGTTTCTCCAGCAGCCTTGCATTGTAGGAATGAATAGGAATGACCCTCATAAAGTTATAACCACTGGGGATGAAAAATACTTTCCAGGCTTATTCTGATCCCTAAATATCAGCTCAAATTTATTTCTCAGCATACATCTTATCCAAGTAGCACCACCCATCGCTATCTGGTTGGTTGAGGCACTGCATTTCTCTGGACCGCGTTCCCGACACTTGCTCCCAGAAGGCTTACATGACACTGTGCTGAAAGCCCTGCTTCCAGCTGGAAGCTGTTTCACAGTCAGGCTCTCACATTGCTGTGGCTAAACCCTGATAGCAATGCTGGAAAATTTCTCTCTGTTTTCCTCAGAGCAGTGTGGGCCGATATATGAAAGAGTGTCTGGGCTGTGCAGTAGACATGGGCAAGGAATCTGAACAGGATGCTCCTGGGTTACTAGACTTGCACTGTTCATAATTTGGTAGCTTATCTTCTGAGGTGGAGATCCTTGTCCATGGCTTAGGAGATGAATAGTGCTGTTTGTCTCAGTTTCGTGAGAGCTTCCTCCAGGGAGGCCAGACAATGCAGATGGCTGGAGCCAAAGAGAGCTGGGCAAACTGCACGCTCTCACACTCAGACTTGGGAGAGAGGATGTTTTATTTCAATTAACCTGCTGCAGAGAGGGTCTTACAGTCTAAGTTATTCAGAAAAAGGATTGGCAGTTATAATCTTCAGGTTTTATTGTTATTTGCATGGCAAAGAACATGCTTTTTGTAAGCAGTGAGTAACACAAGTTAATTGCAATCCACATGTCTGCAGGACAGAGCAGCAGCGCCCAAGAGGGTGCTCAGGGCAGAGGTCCTGCACCACTGCTGTGCTTCCCAGGGCCCAGCCCCGGTGCTTATGGCCACAGGACCTCCAAGATCTCATCACAGCTCAGAGGAAAGCTACCAGGAGCTGCAAACCCCACCTCACTCCGCTGTAGCCCTTGCCTGTTGCCTTGCCCAGGTTGAGTGCCAATAGTTTCCTTTGTCTGAATTTTGAAAACGAGGTAAGGAAAACAAATCACTGTGTTCTGAGAGACAGAAGGAGGGTGCTGAAAGAGTCAGAGGGACCAGCAGCTGCTGATGTCCTTTATTTCAAAGCTGTGTTTGGAAAATTGGACATTGGTGTTATAGTTGAGATACCTTAAGGGTGCCTGATGGAAAATGACTTCTTCCACTCCCCTCCCCTTTCCCCACACTTAAGTGTTTGGTTTCTTTACATAAAATATCAGAATAAAACTGACATTTGTTTCACATCAAGTCCCAAATGTCACCTAGAACTGTTAAAATATTAAGAAAAAGAAAGGAAAAAAATGTTTGCTTTCTTCTCTTTTGGAATGATTCCTTTTGTCATTCCCCTGAAAAAGTGGTAAGATATTAAAAAAGAGGGGATAAGTGAAGATTTCAAAAGGCAGAAACTGAGCACAAACTAGAACTTTCTCCCTTTTTTCATCTGTTTTTCAGAACTACACTAGGTTACCTATTTGCACTTTTCATATTGAGATTTTCAACCAAAATCAAAGCTGTTTCACAAAAGGCTTCAACTTCAGTTATGTTACAGACTTTGATGGAAAAATACTCATCAAAACTGTTTGAGGATTCCTTCCTGTGCAGACAGAACATGTAGGGGCTGTCTGACACTGGTGGTACCCATTCAAGAAGTCCGTACAAGTCAATGGATGCAGACTGGCACAAGAAGTTGGAGGTGGATATATTTTCTAGCCTTGTGCATTAAGCAAAATGGGAAGGTTGAGAAATTCATCAACCCTTCTGCCTATGCTCTCCTTCCCTTACCAGACCTCTCGTTGCACGTTCTGCATCAAAGCCAGATGCAGATAAGGCTTCCCCTCACTAACACTGGCCTCTGCACCACACAGGGCACAGCCACGGCTGATTAACAGCCTCCCAGTGCATCCCTGTCTACATCAGGAAGCAACTGCTGCTGCAGCCAAAAGTACTAAATACAAAGTTAGGATATCACTGCACTCCAGTCAAAGGTGGACTATGCAGAAACGTTAGTGCGTCCTCTGTGAGACCTGGGAAACTGCAGTAAGTACCTACACACATCAGTGCTTGACTTCTGTCTGTTCTGGCTTTTATGTTCAGATGAAATAAAGGGAATATCTCAGAGGAAGACAAAAAAAAGTTAAAAATAAATATCTCAGCCTCCAGTGGTGGGGCCTCAGCTCCACAGTATGGGAGATAACAGCTGAAGATTCTACACCTGAAGATGCTCTGCCATGGCAGGAAACATCTCCCGAAGAGCAAGTTCACAGGAGACTGACACACAAAAGGAGGCACCAGGCAGGGAAAGAGCACAGGAAGCTTCATGCAGGAGTCCTGGGCACAAGAGGGTAGTGTTGAAACTAGAATTAATTTCTCACCAGCAGGGCCTCGTGTGAGGCTGTATAAATATGTTCTTTTCAGATGAGATGAGAAATACATTTGAGGACAGGGGAGGTTTCACTATTTTGAAATGCAGTACCAATGGGGAATTTTTAGCTAGTGGTTAAAAGCACTTCTGCATATTCCAGCTGGTGCTTAAAACAGATTTATGTTATGAAAATATTGTAAAATTACATGCTGTTCATACACAATAATGTTGAACAATGCTCTGCAATGTCTCTCCCTTGCAATGGCAAAGGCTCTGAAAAATAATGACTTCCTAGATCAGAGATCTGTAGATAAAACATACAACTATTGTATTATCAATGAGTTATGTCAGTTTCAAAACCTTTTCCTGTAGTCAGTTTGTGCATCACAAGATGCAGTGTTCAACATCGGGGTCATTTTAAAATGGCAAGAATGCAGAAGAAGCCCAGCTCTGAATGAAGGCTACAAAAGAGCTTTTTGTGCCTTGGAATCTTGATATTTCAAAGTTTATTCACAGAGATCTACTAAATGTAATGACTGTGAGTCCTAAGACCTCCCTAATGAGGAGAGATGGAGCAAAGACTGGATATTTGCATGCGTATTGGAAATTATAGAAGCAAATCCATGCAAGTATGGGGCACATAATGTCCTCCATACAAGTTAACTGCTACCAAAAGACATCACTTTCACACCATAGGCACAACTTATTGTCAGTGTATGTAGGTATTTTGCCTTATGTGTTATTAGCCCCTGTGTTAATCTGGTGATTAATAGGATGTGTCAGTGTTGGGTGGGCAGGTCATGAGGGCTGCCATGCAGGGGCATGGCTTGGATTTCTGTTGGGAGAAAGGAGCAGATGATGCTGTGGTCCAGGAAAGCATCTGACACACAGTGTATGGTGGGACAAAGGGGTAAAGAAGACACCACACACCACAGGAAAAGGGTCAAGCAGACCAAAGGGCTGGTGTCCATCACAGCTGGGAACACTGCAGGTATCAGCAGGGGCAGAGCAGACATCTCAGGGCTTTTGGGGAGCACCAGCTGTGCAGCTAGGAATCAGAAGGAGCCATAGGGATAGCTCATTGCTGAAAGTGCAGTGGGGAGGCTCAGGAGTAGCTCAGCCAGTGAGCCTTACCATTGCTCAGCACGAGATGGTGGTGTGCTTCAGAAATGTCCGGAGAAGAGCTTCACCTTGGGGCTTGGGGTGACCTGAGGAAAACCACCTGCAGCTCCCTCATGTAATGGCAATGTTCCACTGATACTCCACATCCTCTGGCAAGTAATTGAAGTTGGTCAGTCATATTGCCAAAGAGAAGGTTTGGAAAGATGCGCAATGACCTGCAGCCAAGGCCCCTCCATTTTGATTTTCAGGCTGAGCAGAGACCACCCCCAGGCAATGCAATTATACTGTGACAGAAATAAACTGGCTGCTATCTGTGATGTATGTATTGATCCCAGGTATCAGGGTGTTTCCTTTTTAGCTTTTTTCTTATTATTTCCTTTTTTCTATTTTCCTTTTTTATTTTTCTTCTCTTTTACATTTTCTTGGGTTTTTTTTCATTTTTCTTTTTCTTTCCCTTTTCCTTTTTTTCATTCCCTTTTATTTTCCTTCGCCCCACCACCTAGAGACCTGTTCTGGCAATTCCACAGCTGATCATTTGTGTGAGGTGAGAGACAGCCCACAGAGCACATTCATGGCTGATATATTACAAATTTTTTGTTTCTAATCCTAAGTCTCTACTTACAAAGGTACTTCCTATCCATAGGTCTCAAATAATTGTATACGTTATGGTGGTATGTCACTGCATTTGTCATTGTTTGACAAGTGGATAAATCAATTAGAAGAAGGAAAATTGATTTGCTCACTGGAAAAAAGGGATATAAGTCCTCCAATCCCCAAGGCCCCTCCTGCTTCCAGTCCTGGGACTGCTATTTTCTTACTGTCTCCAAAACAAAGTTCAAAGAAAACACCAGAATATCTCAAATAAAATTTGTAGTAATTTTATACATAAGATAGCATTACACCAGTACTGGCATAAATTTAAAAATAAATTGTATCACAGGAAAATAACTGCTGAGAACAGCACGATAGCTGGATTACATGCTGTTTGCTATAATCTTCTCATGTAATGTGGCATACATACTTCAAAATGCAAGCCCTCCAACTTGCTTACATATTGAATTGGGAATACAATCCACATGACAAAGGCCAGGAAAAAAATGTTTCAGATATGCAGATTCATCTGTATCTGCGCATCCATCCTAAAGAAAGGCAGGAGGAGGAGAGAAAAATATAATGCAGAAATAAAGGAGAATTAGGAAGCAAAATAGGTAGGACACAAAATTAACCTCTGTCAAAAGCCCTTATTTAATGAAATGGGAAAAAATCTGGGGCAATATTTCCAATACTACTGTATTTATCTTGGAAGTGTCGAGTAAAAATGTATGTCTAACCAAAGTAAATTTACAAAGCTGTAGATAAAAATACCAGGCGTATGCTGTGAAGTCTCTCCCGGGAACCTCAACAGTGAAACAACACAACAGTCACAGTGGTTCAACAGCTCAGCAAAAGTTCCCAGTGTGATGTGATGAAACTGAAGTTGCACCCAGGAGACAAACATGTGATCAGAGAGGTAATTTTGATCCTGTAAGTAGCTTTGATGAGTCCAGCTCTGGAACTAGGCAATCTGTTCTGCTGGCAATGTTTTCGTCAAAGATTTCAAAATACTTGGAGACAGTAAGAGTACTGAAAACACCCAAAATGCTTTTAAGAGCTCCTTCTTTCACCTCTTTATCAAAATGTAAATTGAGAAGGCATTTGAATACAGTGATTAGATAAATTCATGGAGGAAAAACTCTTACCAAGAGAGAAATATATTGCTAGAACTTCTGAATAGAACCTAAACCCAGGCGAAGTCAAATCAAGAAAAGCTGTGCAAAATAATAGTGCATTGCCCAGTCCTTGGTGTGCCTTGGCAGGCACCCCGCTGGAAACTGCTTATTTATGCTTGATGGAAGCAAAACAGTTTGGTGTGGAATGGGCAAAGATGCATGGCAGATCCAATTAAAAGCTATGCTTGGTCCATCTCGCACAAGCCAAAAGCAAGGCAGCTGTTCTCGTGAGGTGTGTAAGCTCCTTCTGTAGCCAATACAGACAGTAAATCAAGAGAATGAATCACACCATTTATCTCAGACATCAGCCCCAGGAGGAGGTGAGCTGCCTTATGCAGGTGTCTTTCTCTGCTGTTTGGACTGGGAGATGAGACAGCTTCTTCTAGACACTCCACTTTCAGATGAAGTTCTGTGAGGTAAGGGCCAGCTCAGCCTGATGGTCCCTTACAATCTGATGTTACCAGGTAGGACTGGCTGCCACCATCTGCTGTCCTTCCTCTGGCTCCCCTCAGCTCCCACTCACTCACTGCTTTAACCCGTTTGAGGCAATCTGTTGTGCGTGGAAACAGTGCTGGCTCCTGGCTGTATTTATACGAACATTGTTCAGTTGAAAGTGAACTTTTTTCTTCAGACTCTGGTTTGGTTTTTTTCCTGCAATTCAGCCATTCTCAGTTTTTCGTGTCCACCCACTGTCTCTTACAATTCTGCCTAGTGGGACCTCTTCCTTCTCTTACCTTAGAGAAGCCACAAGCCCTCCACAGCACTCCTCTCTCCTGTCTTCCTCCTGTCCTCTTACACAACCCCTACAGACCCTAATACAGTCGCTGCCCTACAGACTGGGTGCGTTTGTGCAGGCTCAGTGCCCCAGGTGCCAGCCAGGGCAGCCCAGCGCGGTCCCAGCAGAAGATGCCAAGGGCCCCCTGGATCCAGCATTCCCCGGCACACTCCGCCATGTCGTATTTCCCAGCAATAATCTCAAAGAGAAAGACTATGGAAAATGGTGCTTAAGGAGTCTCCTCTGGCAGTGCCACAAGACAGTGCTCCGTCTCCCTCTAGTGATGCCTGGGAGCAGGGAGGCAGTCCATGCCCAGACAGTCTTTTCCCTCCTCCAGTGTACAAGAACCCAAGTCCCTGTCTGACCGATGGTTCCCACCTCTGTCTGCAGGACCGAGCTCTGGTTCAGGGTCGGAATCATTTCAATGTGGAAAGCCATCCTGTGGAAAAGCTGCCGTCTCTCAGGCAGGCCCATCTAGCAGAGGCCATGGCAGAGCTCACACAACTCCACTGTGGCCAGACAGGAACGTCCTCTGTGTCTGGAGGAAACCATCCACACTGGCATTTTGCAAAGTGGGAAAGCAGGAGTTTGCAAAATGGCCTTATGCCCCATGAGAGTGTAACTGGTCTCCTTGGTGTAGGCATTGGTCCTGTGTGCTGATTTTGGCTGGGATAGAGGAAACTTTCTTCCCAGTAGCAGGTATGGGGCTGTGTTCTGGATTTGTGCTGGAAACAGTGCTGATAACACAGGGATGATTTTGTTACTGCTGAGCAGGGCTTGCACAGGGTCCAGGCCTGTTCTGCTCCTCACCCCATCCCATCAGCGACGAGGCTGGGGGTGAGCAAGAAGTTGGGAGAGGATGTAGCCAGGGCAGCTGACCCCAGCTGACCACAGGGACATTCCATACTGTATGGCATCATGCTCAGCATACAAAGCTGGGGGAAGAAGAAGGAAGGGAAGGACAGTCGGAGTGATTGCATCTGTTCCCCCAAGCCACAGTTACACCTGATGGAACTGACTTTTCTGGGGATCGCTGAACACCTGCCTGCCCATGGGGAGTGGTGAATTAATTCCTTTTTTTGGTTGTGTGCATAGCTTTTGGTTTACCTGTTAAGATGTTATCTCAGCCCACAAGTTTTTGCTCTTTCACAATCCTCTCCCCCATCCCACAGGTTGGGGTGGGAGCGAGTGGCTGTGTTGAGGCTGAGCTGGCGGCTGGGGTTAAAGCACATGCCCTGCTCAGAAAATGCCCTGGATTACTTTCATTAAGGAAGAAAACCTCCCAAACCCACTCTCTCTGGATAGCCTCATGTGGTAGGGGATAAACACAGTGTCTTCAGTCCCACGATGAAAGGACACCTCGGTCACATGCCCTGGGCTCCTCTGGGCAGTGGCATGGCAGCAGCAGCAGCAGCAGCTCCATCTGCGGACTCTGGTGGGACAGAGCACAGCAGGACACACACAGGCGGGACAGGACAGACCACCCGGCAAAGGCAGGGAAGGACACCGGGCACGGCGCTCCCAGCAGAGCCCGCTGGATGGCAGTGACAGGTCTGGGACGGAGCGGGTCCCTGCACAGCTCTCCTGGGTTAGCTCCCTCGGAAAACAGAGTGGAACCTATTCTAGAGCCTGTACCGTGCGCGCACGGGTATTTTGCGCTCCTAATATTCGCTGGGAGTTCCTTAGGGATAGTCGCTCCATAAATAGTCGCCGAGATGTGTGATGCATGGCTTCTGGAGGTGCTGTGCTTTCTGTTTTTTGAACGGTCTGCACCATGGACACCTCGCTGGGTATATGCATTGTCTTGAGCTAATCAAGCAGGTCACCAGGGCTGAAAGGAAGAAGGGTCCTCCTCTGCCACATCCCACACTCTCCGAACACCGTAACCATCCTCAATCCGACAGACCTGACTTGCCCTGAGCCTGTGCCCCCTCCTGATAGTACTGCCAGGCTGGGGTTCAGTAAGCACCAGAATAAACGTGATGGAGAAGGCAACACACATCTAGCAGCAGAGATGTGAACAAGGAGGGCATGACTGCTGCTATGCTTTTCATCTCTTCTTGGTAAAATACTAGCTGCTGCATGTAACTTCAACTTTAGAGATACTTCCTCAGGAACTACCTTTTTTTTTTTTTCCTCCCCCTCCCCCTTTTTTATGGGGAGGACAGAGAACAAGTGGGTTTCAGCTGGTCATATTTGTAGAATCATTAAAAATAATAATTTTGGTGTGGACAGCCAAATGGAGGTTGCACAGTTCAATACCCCACACCAAGTAGGGGAGATCAAGTTGCTCAGGCACTTTTACAGCTGGGTATTGGAAATCTCAGAGTATGGAGATTCCCTGCATCTGGGGCCTTCTTCAAGATTTATTTACCCACATGATGAAAAAGTTTTTAATTCATTCTAATGCTCCAGGATATGTTTGTTGCTTATTGTTCAACCACTGTACCACTTTGAGGTGACTTGTCTGGATCACCCACACCCTCCCATTAGATAATTCTAGACAGCAATAACATTCCCTTCACCTTCCAAAGAACCCACTCCCAGTATTACACCTACAGAGTCTTGCTATCAAAAATGACAGCATTTTGTTTTAAAATGGCATTTTTCCAGCCAAAGACATTTTGCAAAGCATTAAGCAGGTACATACATAGACCCAAACGAGACGTGTATCCTGAAGCAAAGCTTTCTGTATTGCTTCATGAACATCATGCCTGTGGTTCCCCTGCCCCATGTGGCTCACTGTGCCTGTTCCAGGGAGCCCGTGCAGTTTGCAACACTGGTGGCTGACACCCACATTTGCAGTACGTGTCTGAGTCACACAAGACTTTAGTGAGTTCAGGGAGTGAGGGCTCTGACTCACTCACAGGCTTATGGCAAGTATAGGAGAGCTGATTTGACTGCCTGCCTCTCTCCCTATCCCACCCTCCTTTGGAGGTTCCCACTCCAGCTGCAGACATGGTAAATGTCTCCTTAAACGCTCCTGAACTGCCACAAACTGTAACAGGGTGTGTTAAGGTAAACCAGCAAACCAATTTTGGTTCTTTTTCAAGCAGTAGGATTGTAACTTGTAATTTCTTAATTGCTTCTCCTGTTGATTATCTGGAACTCAATGGGCAGAGAATGCTTCATTTCCAAACTCAGGGAGCTCTGCTATTCAGACAGCTGAATCATACAGGATCATACATGGATGATTTGAGCTATAAGGAAAAGGAGAGCTTATCTCTGCACTCACAGGCAATGAATCAACAAAATGATACCATTAAAGAGCTACAGCTGAGGGAGGACAGCAGAATGAGTTAAAAGTCACATGAACTCACTGGCCATGTTTGAACTAAGCAATTGGGGAGGTGGCAAATTCTGCATGACTTTAAAAAACATTGACAGCATACTGTTCCTTGAAAAAAACAGAGCACAAGAAGAACAGTATCATACTAAAAGCCACTATTGTTGTGAAGTATCCCATTTAGTGACTCAAATATTCAAGTCTCTGTATGCAAGTAGAGCAGATCTGCAGAAGTATCAGTCTAACTTTTGAACCCTTTATTCCTGATTAATTCAAAACTCCCATTAAAATGTACAGGTTTGACTGGCTGTGACTTGTACTTAAATATTTCCACAGCCAGTTTGCAGAATAAATATTATCCAAACCAGGAAAGAGACACAAAGGTCTCCCTTGACTCTGATGATTTTCTATAATTTATATGATGACATCATGATTCCAGGCACTAACCCTTGTGCTTACTATCACATGCTGGATGAATGCTACACTGCCTCACCACCCCTTCCCAATCCCTTTGATCCAGGCAGACACACCAGCTGCAGCAGCTGCTGACATATGTCTGGAGGAAGAAAATTCTGTTCTGTGAAAGATTTAAGGATTTTACTGGTTAATTCATTTGAAGCTGGAACAAAGCTTCTGAATATATTTTATGAAGAGAAACCTTGTCTCAAGCCTATGAAGATTTCATTTTGATAAAATAGGAGTGTTTGCATTTTGTGTTGTAACACAGTTGAAAAATGTTTGAATATTCAAGAACATCAAAGCAAAAGCAATCTAGTATACAAACTAGAAACATGTGTTGAAACAGGAATTTTTCTTCCATCTCATGAGTTGAAACCTCAGCAAATTCAATTCCACTTCTCAGAGCATGTCAGATTTCTCAGATGTAAATCTCCTACCATCTACCAGCCTTTTCCACTGCTGCTTGTTTCCTCACTTCCACTGCTAGTACCCACACCAGTTTCAGACCAGTTTTGCATCCACACTGGAGTTACAAGAGTCCTATCACAGTATTTTTATATGTGGGGCCATATTTTTGAGGGTCATTCTGAGTACAGCTGTGCAAATCTGCTTGGAAAGGCAACCTAGCACAGGTCTGCTCGGGACACTGGCCAGCTTTGCCTGGCATGCAGCAGAACACAAATGGAGGTTTTTCTCAGCTCTAATAATCACAGCCAGACCTGGCGCTGCTTAATTTAACAGCAAGGCTCGGAGGCCAAGATTTTCTGTTTGCAGAATCACGTGGGAATTGTAAAAGGCTCCAAATGTCTGAAAATCAGACAGCTTATCCAGATGGCTGAACAGTGTGCTTGGGGGAACAACTTTAGGCAGACAGTTTCGAAAGGTTTGTCTGTACCAGATGTAAGAAGGAAGGTGATGACCATTTTCTTTTATACTGTGTAGAGACACAGGTATTCAAAGAACTGAGTCATATTGCTTAGTTAAGAAATCTTTCCTCTAGGCTAGAGCATACTACATTGTCCCCTTTCATTTGGGTATTCATAACTTTGTTGTGCAAAAGTCAGTGTTTACTAGAGAATGGGAGAAAAATCACATTTATCCTCACTTATTATTGTAGTTTGTTTTGAAATGGGGAAAACATTTTCACTGCTGTATTTTTTCACAGGAGAAAATAGAAAGGATATCTTGGAAAAGTGCTGGCATGGGAGAACTGGTGCTGACAGGCTAGGACAGACTCTCAGAGGAGACACAAGGAAGCAGATGTGACATAAGCAGCAAAAGTTCCCTCCTCTGGCCACTCAGAGGGCACCTGTCCAGGTCTTCCACCACCTTTCCTCAGGACCCATTTGAACTGTACTCCTCAGTCCCCAAGACATGCAATCATGCAGTCACAGACTCAAGTCCCTTTTCCTGTTATGAAAAACATAACAGGGCCTGTTATGTTGCTGATTTAAGAGTCAGTCCTCTGACCCAGCCTGGATATGATGGACACACATCCAGCTGTCCAAAGGGACAGATAACAGGCCCTAAAGGAGCCATTCCTTTGCTGGAGTACGTCTGATGAGATGCTGCAGGAGAGGACATGGCACATGTCCCTCTAACACAGTGGCTGTGTGGCCTATCATAGCTCAGAGGGTGGCTGCTGTGTCTTCTGAGTCCCGCATTTTCATTTGATCCTCATTTTCTTCAGGAAGGAAACTATGGTGTCCTGGGAGCAACAAGCACAGGAAAACTCGTTTAGTTACCATTCCTCAAAAAGAGGGTGGCCACAACCTTGACCTAACAAAAACTAGTTCATGTTGCCCACTGGCTCTGCTGATGTCCTTGAGAAAGTGAGACATGAACTGATCATCAAACAGCAAGGAGAGGCTCTGCAAGCCTCTGTCCTGGCCCTTGTAGCTGGCACAGGCAGATGTATCCTGGATGCACAGTCCCCCTGCATGCAGTCCTCTCCTGCCGTGAGGTGAGCAACCAATTCCCTAGGGACTGCTTCCAGTGGCTGTCTGCACCCTTTGCCATGGTGTGAATGGATGCTCTGGAGTCACTGCAAGCTGTTTTTGCTACAGGTTTCTTTTCCTTCCTGGCCAGGCACAATTTTCCTTGAACAATATTTAGGTTTTCACCATATCAATACTCACCCACTTCTCACCAGTTGTAAAATGCCTGTTTAAACACTAAAACAACATGACCTTGCAGAGTTTTCATCTACCTGTTAGCAAGCAGATTGAAATTACTGGTTGCATTGCTACACAAAGTCCACAGAGCTCTGAAGATTTTTTTTGTGGCTAACAAAAGCTGGCAGCAAGCTCGCATCTTACCCCTCTGTACTCTCTCCCTGTTCTGCCACATGAAATCACTGCACCCCTTTGAACTTGATGAGCAGTATTGCCAATTAATTACAGTTTGACTGTGAGCCCAGCAGGCGCCTGCAGGGAGAATGAAGCTACAGAGGGGAATGGGGAGCAGGGTAGTGCTGCTGCCTCGAGGCACTGGGTCGAGCTCACTAGAAAGCTCTGGCAGAGGACACAGACAGTGTTTTGCTCTCTCATGGACAACAAATCATTCCCACATCCAGGTGTATGTTCAAAAGACCCCCAATCTCCTGTGAAGGGAGTGTGCCTCCTGGGTGAGGAGATGTGATGTGAGTGCCTGGAGATGTCCTCATGCAACATATTTAAGGGGGTTTCCTTGATAAAGAATGGGTGTCATCACAGCAGGGCATACCACCTAGCCCTGCTGCAAACGGGTATTTCTCAAGTCCACAGTAAGACCCAGAGGTGCTCAAGGCACCAATTTCTTTTTCAGCATGGAAGAAGAAGAAAGAAGATAGCTTTTCATTGGCAGAGAAGTTCAACCTTGAGACACCTACCTTAAAACCCAGAAGTTAGAATTCAGATGTGTCTTAAATAGAAGGTTATCAAATGGCAAATACCACCATCATCCATCATGATAGAGAGACAGTTATATTGCAGGAGTCATATCACAGGAGATACATGTCAGCTGAGAAGCCTGAGTACAGAAAAGTACAGAGGTACAAAGAAACAAAATTGCACAATTTCCCTGAAAAGTTAAACACAATGCCCAAACTAGATCATTTCAGTGTATGAATTAAAGAGAAATAAAAGAAAAACAAACCCATAACACTTTTTTCCCCCAGAAAGCACATGCAGTGAAAACACACATTATTAAATGGTAAATCAGTTTAATAAAACAACTAGTTTTATCCAATAATTTTGTTTCAAATAATACTTAGAAGTAAAACTGGTTAAGACAGTATGAGAAGCCACACCAACCCCAGCAGACACATTCCAACAGGAAACAAAACAATTTGCAGACTCTGGATGGTTTAACTTTCCCAGCACAGCCTGATCAATAATCTCACACGCGAACCTTGCCAATAGCCCAGCTCAGAGGTAAACACATGACGCAAACACTGGCCTCTAAGAGGGAAGGTGTCACCTCTGAGGGCTCAGGAACAGCCCCTCTGGACTCATTCCTCCACACACATCTGGTGCTCCAAGCAGTGAACTCTGAACCACTGTGTAAGGATGTGGTATTTGTCCCAGCTAAAACTATTACAGTCCAAACAGGAGAGACTAAATTTCACCACCATTCCTGCCGTCCGAATTAGTCTGCTACACGTTTCCAGAGCTGTGGAAAGGGAAGCCCCACTCGGTCATACGGTATTAGAATTATATGAAGTATTCACACTTCATTCGTTCTCTTTTGGAGATAGAATATCTCTTCTGGGAGCTCTGGCAGTTACAACCCTGCCATGTACCAGCAGTGCCATACTGTTAAAAAAATGTAAACACCACACTGACATTTAATAAATGAAACGCAGAAAGTAATAATTCACCTCAAATTGGCACTACTAAAGCTTCACCTGCAGAACCTGAGACTGTCTGGGGGAAATGTTCTTCAGAAAAAATGTAGACCAAGAAGAATAAGGATGCCAACAAGAATAAGCAGCTATCTAGAAACCACTGTCTTTTCAGAAAAATTGAACTAATGGAGCAGGTTGCCTTGGGAAGCTGAGGAGGTTTCTAAGCATAGGTTACAGAACATCTGTCGGAAATGGTTAAATTATATTTGATCTTATCATGTAGCAGGGGAAAAGTCTAGCTGGCCCTTCAACATCCCTTCCAGAGCTATTTTTATGTTTCCATGACAACTTTTTTGCAGATATACTTTTTCTTTGTATCAAGGAACTGGGGTATTCTAAGGTGACTCGTGAAAGCAGTTTTTGGGGGTTGACACTTAACACCCACATGTGAATTGCTAATAACAGTTTTCCCCTAGATTGATCCTCATATTAATTATTTGAGAACAGCTTTTTTTATTTTATATAAATGTGTTGTGAAGCCATTTTTATCCAATTTGCATCCTCCTATTGAAATTCAGCCAAGGATGGGATGACAGCAGAGAAATCGCACCCAGTTTTGGTAGGACAGAGAGGGAAGAACAACATTTCCTGCAGTTACTGCTAAAGGAAGTTCTTTTAAGCAAGATTTTCCGACTGGAATTTGCCCAGGTATTCCAGAGTTCACATCGTTGCTCTTTTAAAAGCAATACTAGAATGAATGGCTGGCTAGAATTTGGATTTGCATTGCCTGGCTGAGATGGAACTGTGCAGCTGAAGCCTGTGGAAGGGATTGAGGAGGGACTGGACACAGTGCAGAACCAGTGCAGAAGATGTTGCTGGTTTGGACGGACTGGAAAGAAAGCCAAAGAAGAAGCTGCAAACCAAGAGACCATAAATCAGTCAGGACTGACAAAGAAACACTCAATAACCTAATATTCTTGGCCAGGGAATGAGGTCTTACAAGAGGTTTCCACAGCAGCAGTAACACAAAAGGTGAAAACAGCTGTCGAGTGACAGCAAGCTGGTGGAGGATGAGGTCAGTTATAGCAGGTGAGATGGGTGAAATTCACTTTGCCTTTTGGAGACAAGCTTAAATGTTCCTCCTGAGCTGGTATTCTACAACCTCCTTTATGTAACTGTAGGAAAATGTTAGCTAAACAGGCTCTGGACTGCTACCCTGAGCAATCTCTTAACCAGCCTGGCGGGCGGCTTGGCAATTGCCTGGGATTCAAAAGCCCAGGTGGAAAACTCTGAAACAGAAGCTCTTGCCACGTAGCACATTGGCATCATGAGGAAAAGAGCTTGGCCTGGCACCAGGTAGCTCTAAGTAAGAAAATCAACCTCTGGGACAAGATAGTGTGGATACTTTTTAATTGTAAATGTACACACTGCTTAAATAATTTTAGTCAGTGACAGAAGCACAAGAGTAGTAAGACCAAACAAGCACTTACACAGACATAAAGACAGCAATTATAAATTGATGTTACACACCTATTAAAAAAACAACCACTTGCCTTTCCCTCCCTCTGAACTGGTTTTCTTGATTTTTTTTTTTTCCTTTTGCTGCACCCTACCCCACCCCACTTCAGCTTCACATGACATTCCCACAGGGTCAATCCAGGCCATATGCCTGTAGGGGGGATCTTCTGGTCCCCCAACATATATCCAATGCCCCTTTGCAGAACTTCTTGTATGGAGGTGCAGCCAGCCAGCCACAGTGAAAGCTAGGCCACTTGGGCTAGGCAAGGTGTCTCACCCTGTGGCTGTTCTTACTGAACAAAGCAGCGACAGACACATAATGAGGAGTTGGGCCAGGTTCACATCTCACTTGGACTAATATTTAAACTGGGAATATATTGGTGTGCAGCTGCGGAGAGAGAGATCAAAGTGAGCTCAAATGAGAATACAGAGAAGAGGCAGCTGTAGGTCAAAGTCATAGGAAAGGCACTGTATGATGCTTAGTTGCATTTATACTCACTCCATACATTATATCATACATTATGTTCTTTCTGACTCTGCAGTCAGCCAGCAATCCAGAACTGAAAGCTGCTGAGGAAATGGCCTTTAGCTCTTCCACCTGTCCCTGGTGTGGCTTTTGGAGACCTCTCCACTGCTATGGGACCATGCAGGATATGGGCTGGGGCAGGGCAGCTGGCACTACTACACTCAGACAACCTATCTGACTGCTGGAAAACCCTTCTGGCATCCAAAGAAGATACAGAAGGTGAAAATGTAATAGGCTAAAAGGAACAGTTGGGTCCTTCATAGCAACATGTGGAAATGAGATGAAGATGCATCGCTTTTATTTTTAGTATCATGGAATACTTTACCCACACGGGACAAGATCCAGTCAGCAGAAAGGGTTCTTTGACTGTGCTTCTCACTATTACCAAGAGTGGGTGATTCTAGCTGTAATTCTAGCTACTTCAGAATAAGTATCTCTGTTCTAAGGGATTTGTTTTTATTCCTTCTGTAGTCAACAGATAGAGAAAGGCAGCTGCAAAGGGGTGATTCACTCCACCCTAAAATAGATGGAATGAGTCATCACCAGACAGGCTTATCTCCTTTCACTGATTATAGAGAGAGACCAGACAAATATCTTAGGTGAGATGCCATGGTTTTTAGATGGCTATAATTAAATGTGTGGTATCCCACTCTCTAATCACAAAGGTCTTTAGGTTTCCTGGCCCAGTGATTTTGCTGAGAGATAGAAGTCTTTCCATCTTTCATTTGTGATAAAATGGTATCAAGTTTGCTTGTTTATTTGAAAAAGTGTAGTTCAAACAGAGGTTTCAGCTCTCAGCACAATAGCCGAAATTCCAGAGGAGGATAAATAGGGCTCCAGGCAGTGGGACATGAAGAAAATCTAGGCTAAGTTATGTGTGCTCCATAGTGACTTAACAGAATGGGAAGTGTTTATTATTAGTAAAATGCATTTGTGGTCCCACAGCACCACTTGCAATTGCAGTTAAACAAACACACCATGGGACATTTTCTGGAGACACTGAACAAGGAACCTAAGTGAAGTGCCAGAAAATTAAAAGATGCCTAAACGCAGGCCTTTTTCTGCAGGCATTTTATGTAAAGTTTGCACTCTCCTTTGTGTACATGTCAAGAAATCTCTGTCCTCCTGACAGAGAAGAGCAATACAGTTTGCCACACAGAGTAGAAACATAGCCATGCACCTTCTCAAAGTTTCAATATTTTTTACAGAATAATAAATAACTTAGGGCAAAGCTGCTAAAAAAGTTTTGCAGGATAAGGTATGGAGCAGGATGATTATGAGGGTGAAATACTAGAGCCCAGAGAAGACTGGAGCAGTAGGATGAAGACAGAGAGCAGAGCTCCTGGACCAAGGCAAAGAGCAGAACAATGTCTTTGCACTGCCAGGCACATTTCCTGCAGTGTCAGTATTTGCTTTGGTTGCATTTTCCACGTGACAAATGCCAAGGTGGCAGAACTGCAGAAGAATAAAACCTACGGGCAGTGGCAGTTTCTCTGGAGCCTGTGTTGGAAATTGAAATACCGCAGTACAAGCAAAAGGCCTGTGATTCATGGTGCAAGGGACACTGCAGGTATAAAATTAGGTCCCAAGAAACAAGGATGAGCTGCTGCTTGGGATTGTCTAGAGCACAAACCAAAGCAAAGCTATTTTAGCACAGCTGTATTGAAACTGGGGAGATGATTTAGCTGAAATCTCTAGCAGCTGACCATTTCTGGCACACCTGTAGTGATTTATGGTGTTACCTCCTGTGATGAGGGAGATCTCCATCACTCCTGAGTTAAGGAAGAGTTAAATAATAGCATTCCATGGTCCCAGAGCTACCTGACTTGGAGGCACAGACCACCTGGTAGGTAGCCACATAAGGGAGCAATCCACTGACCAGTTGCAGTAGTTAGGAGTTAAAATCCTTGCTTCCCCTTCCTTTAGACAAATAAATCTTTCTGTGGTTGCCTGGAAGGAAAAGCCGGCTGTGGTATGTGGACATCTGGGAGAGATTCAGGCCACCCTTTGCGATGGAGGGGGGAGACCAGTGTGGTGAGGCTGCTGAGGGCCACCTCCCGCCCCAGGCTTCTCGATGGTTTGGCAGTGGCTGTACAGCTGCCTGCTTCTCTTGCAGCTGCACTGCGATGCAGTGTCCCCCAGCAGCTCACATCTGAGGGAGATGGGCTTGTCCACACCAGGTTATTCTATATGTACCTTCCTGCCCCTGGAGTGTGTGACCTGCCAAGAAAATAGGTCTCTGAAAAGCATCGTGAAACAGGAACACAGGACCTATGAAAAAAACCAGCAGAATAACAAAATGAGTGAGTTAATAGCTCTTGGAACTCCCTTTCCAGCAGTGCTGGGTGTGCCTTCCTATTTACATTTGACAGCATTTTTCTCACACCATAAGGACAAGTGGCACAGACTTTGCTTTTTTGCACAGAGGCACTGAGGAGCCTGGCAGAGTCACACCCTATGGAGCTGCTCAGAGAAGACCATGTTTTCTCCATCTGAGTGTCCCCATCCATGTATATCAACTACTAAGATTCCAAAGGCAAAGCAACAGTGAAACACTCTGTGTTAACACTGTGCAGAAAATTGTTTTGGAAACTGTCATCCCTGCCAAGTGTTAAAAAAGGCATTTTACCTAAAGGAAATAACTACTGCCAGACAATGAGCTATCAGATCCCTTCCAGATGGAATTTGTACTTTGAATCAACACTGTGCCCCAAGGAACCATGTCACAGAGCAGGAGGCTCTGACCTTGGAGGAAGCGGAAAGGTTTGCATGACTCCTATGTGCCTGCTGCAGGTCAGAGCTGAGGCTCCTTTCAGTGGATGTGCAAAGTTAATGGCAGGACAATGAGAGGTTTGAAAATAGACATGGGAGAAGGCACTGAAGGGTTCAGTGCTTTTGGAGGTCAGATTGAGACAGGGGCAGTAAAATAAATTATGAACACAGGAAGGAGTCCCAGACACAAGAACAACACATAATGGGGCAGTAATTGCAATTCTGAATGCAATGAAATCCAGTAATATCAAAGTGATGCTGATATCAGCTTTATGCACCGTGCTGTGGCATTATGGTCTGATACAGCTGTTTTCTGCATCATCTCATGGCATTACTGCTACCTCAGAGCTGGAGTCATGCCTGGCCAGTGCACTCCATGGGCTGGCAACACTTGTCTCTCTTCCCTGAGAAGAGCTGGAGTGGAGCAGGGCTGCCTGCATACTGCAGAGCCTCAGAGTGGGTTTATATCCTATTTTCAAGAGAAATGTAGGACCAAAAGCCATCTTACATGGCAAGCTGTGCTGTGGAGTGATGGTCACAGGGATATGTCTTCATTTCCTAGGTAAATCAAACCACAGGGGGAGCAGAAGGCTTGTGACAGCCAGCCCTGACTCTCACTGCCTTTTTGTCCAAAACTAGTGGTATCATGCTATGAGGTGAATCACAGTGCTGGTTTCCCTTGTTTTTGTGAAAGATGCAAGTGGTATTGCCCATGGCTGTTACATGATCTGCTTCCTCTTTAAAACATTCTTCCAAACCCAACATTCCTTGACTATTATCTTCTCTTTTCTCTCCTTTCCCCTTCTTCCTAATCCTGTCTTCACAGACTGGTCATTTGTCACTGTCTTCTCAGACTAAATTCCCTATCAAATTCTCCAGCAGAGGAGGAGAAAAGGGCCTGCAAACATCCTGCATACCAGTCCTCAAGACTTCACAATGCCTTGCTTCACCAGCTGTGCTGTCTGCTCCAGAGCTTTCCATAGTCTCTCCTGTCTCGAAACACGTATCTCAGGGTATGACGTGGGCAGTATAGTGATTTGTGAATGCCAACCAAGCTTAGTGTGGGGTGCCTAAGATGTAGCAATGGATCTTGTTCTGCTCTTCTCCATCCATTGTTTACTCAGACTTGCCACACACTGAGCAGCTGGTAGCTTTTTAAGCAAAACAACCTCCTCACTTGGGGTTTTAGTTCTTCAGGACTGAAATTACCAGCAGGACACTGTGAATAAGCTCATGTAATTTTTACAGGAGGTGAGGTACTAATTTCAACAAACTTCATCATACGCATTTAATTCAAGCACTTTACTACAGGGCTTTATATAGATGTTTTCAAACAGCTGAAGATGGGATCAGGTCAGAGCCCAGGGTAGGGCAGTTTGTCAAGGGAAAGAGGGCAGGGTGAGGAGTAAACCAGATTGTATACAGTCTATCCCTGCTGTGGTTTTGGTCTCTTAGGATTAATTAATTTCATTGAGAGCAGCCAGAAAGCAGCCCTAATGCACACCACAGCTGTAAGCAGTGTAGGCATAGCCTGAGGAACAAGGAGTTGCCACTACCCCCTGGTAGTTATATACCTGAAATGTGCCATTGCTCAGGGCTAATGCCTAGAGTGTGCTTTCACTCTTACCCCTCTGAACAACCCCCACCAGCAGCTAAGAAACGTCCTTAGGCAGGGCGTGGAGGAAAAAAGCCAAAGGCTCTTGCTTAAACCAGTTCTGTGCTTGGGTTTACTTCAGAGGAATCACCCCAACTACGGCGCACAAACCAAAGTTTTGGAACCTCAGGACCGTGTCTCGTTTTCTGGGAAGTCAGTGACTAATCCCCGAGGAATGGCTGCGGTGGGAGTTTGCTGCCGCACAGTGCCTCTGCCTCACAGCTCCGCTCGCCCCCGATGCTGGGCTGAGCAGGGCTCTGAGGAGCTCCACAACTATTATACTTCCCTGTGTTGCCCAGTAACTACGAAAACATCGTTGTTTCTCACGCTGATCCTTCCCATCCACTCTTGCCAACCTAAGCACTTCACCTCTGGCTGAACTAATTATCGTGGAGATGCTGGATGAAGAGTCGTCAGAGAGACAACAGGGAAAAGGATGGAGTGAGCTCTCCTGAATTCCCTCTGTCCTGGGGAAGCAGAGGCCGTCAGGAACTGAACACTTTCAGTGCTGGGGAGACCTGGGAGCCTGGACTGACTTGCTTTAATGAGAGCCGAAAAATAGGAAGACAAAACTTGCTTCATACTATCTTTCATACCCTTCATATCTGAGGATCTGAATTTAACTAAAACAGGGGATTTAAAGCTCACATTTCAGCTCTCGGGATAGAGTCAGGCTAAAACACCCACCACCTTTAGCCTTCCTTCTGAGTCAGTGTCGGAAATAAGAGTCTGCATTTCGGAAAGCCCCTTGTGCTCCAGCAGTTACAGCAAAAGCTGGGAAACTAACCCATTCCTGGAAATCCCCTGTCAGCTCCAGCAGACCCAGGCTGGAGACATGAGCCAGGAATGGCCAGTGTTGCACTTTGGGAAACCCAGCCAGTCTGCAGAGAGCATCACAGTCAGTGCTGCAGAGCCATGCATGCTGCAAAACAATGGCACCGGGAACTGCAGGGTCATGAAAGACAGTGGGAGAGGATGGTGGAAAGGAGTCCGGGCTTTTTCATCAGGGAATAATCCTGCTGGAAAATGAGGATGGCTGAGGGGATTTTTCTTTCCTCCCCCAAGCCTCCTATGTGCGACAGGAGTTACCAGGGGCCATCTAAGACTGAGGGGGGCCAGCATCTGCTTCCTCTGCATTTTTACTTTGTTTATGTATATGTATTGCTGTCTGGAAGAAAAGTCTTCTGCATTCCAGACAAGGATAATGAAATCCATTCAGGGCAGGGGGAACAGGGATGATGGGTAAGGCATCCAAGACAGCCCAAGTCAAGGCCTTGGCTATGCACAGACAATGGCCCAGCGGTTCCACACCATTGCCATACACCCTTACTCACAGGAATTGGCTTCCTTCAGCCTCTTCTTCCTTCCTCCCACTGATCCTTCTCTTTCCCTCTATCCGGTTCCCAAGGGAACCTAAGTGCACTTAGGAAGATGCAACTCATCATCCTGGGACTTACTCAGAATATTCAAAATCCCTTTCTCATTAGGGTTTTTCACATCAGATTGGTTTGATAAACGTTTTGACCTCTGCATACCACTGATAAACTCTGAGGGCTGCTCCCCTCCTCCCTCTACCCTTACTGTAAATATCTTGCAGATGCTCTGCTCATTTTTCTTCTATTACAGCCAGCTGGCAACTTTGTTGGCATGCCAAAGAATTCCAGACCTTGCAGCAAAGCAACCTTTTGGTCTTCAGCTCTGGATGTTTTCTCACCAGTGTGCCAGTGCATTGATATTTTTAAGATTTGTATTTAATTTTGCCATTAGATCATTGGACAAAAAGTGTAATCTAGAAAAAGCAACTTCAGAAAATGCTGTCCCTCAGAATGAGAATATTAAACATATGTAGCTGAGAAACATTATGGAAAGGGCTAAGTGAATTTCACAGAAGGTTAATGCCTTCATACAAAATATTTACACTACCCTATAGCATTTTATAATATGGATCGAATTTTCTATTAAATTCCTTAGGTGAGGCTAAAAGTTCACCTGGGAGGATCTCATTTAATATTGAATTTTATTTTGTTGGATACATCTTGGACATTTCCAACCCTGTTTCTATATAAAAGTATTATTTTCATCTCTATGACATGCTTAAAGATTTCCATAGAAGAAGAAGCAAGGCAGCGAACAGGATCTGCTAGGTAGTACCATGGTAGGCATCAGCATGCACGAACTGCTTTAAGTCCATGAGGCTGACATCCGAGGAATGCACACAAAATCACGGGAAAAATGTGCTGGACACAGTTGATTTGGAGCCCCTGTGGTGCTGTGTGCTGTGCAAGGAAGAAAGCCAGAGAGAAAGGAATTCAGTTCTGTCTCTGTCAGTGCTGAGAAGAACAGATGAAGTGCAGGGGAGGGTGGTTGGAGGCTGGTTAAGTGTAACCTGTCTTTAATGGAGCTCATTAGTTTCAAACCCAGTCACACAGCTCCTAGCTAGCCTCAGGCATGGGCAAGGCGAGGCTGTTCCTACTCACCACACAGGCAGAAACCCAGAGCAATAGGCTTGTCTGAAGGAAGCCAAGTCGAGCCTGTGGTTTTCAAGTGCTCCCAGCACTCGCTCCTCTCCCATCACCACCCTCATGTTATTCCCACACAGCAGCCAGAGGAGCTCCGAAGCAAATTGCAATGGGCACTGCCTTTTCCCTTTTTCCACATACACTTTTAGCATAGCGATGTGCTCCAACATGCCATATCACATGTGGCACCAGGAACAGTTGTTTAGGCATGAGTAACAGGGAGGTGTGCAGATGACATAACCAGAAGCGTGGGTACAAAGTGCTCAGGCAGGTGTAGCTGTTGGGAAAAGCAGCTACAAAGTTTGGCCCAAAAATGAAGGGGTTGGTCTGTAAACAAGGCAGGAAAAGACAGAAGGTGTCATAACGCGAAGGTCAACTGAACGTGGTGGAGAGGACAAACACAGGAACCCACAGTACAAGAGTGGAAAATCAGGGACATCTGAGGAGCACCAGGAGAGGATGGAGCAGTGAAATGGAGGGAGAACAGCATTTTGAGAAGAGAGTTAGGCTGGTGAGTGGCATGGAAGGAGCAGAAGCCAGATTGATGGCATGTCAGACAGTTCTGTAAGAGACAAATCTAAAATGAAGTTACAGATCCTGCTTTTGAGGCAGAAGTGATTGATTTGTGCATCAGTCTTACTTTTATCCAGCCTACCAAATGAAAGGTTGTTTGCTGTCACAGCATGATTCAGGCATTTTCAAGAACCATATCTGGAAGACACAGTTGAATACATTGAGCAGTTGGGCCTAACTCACTTGAATAGATGCACTCCTAAAAAATACAGTTTTAAAATCTTTATGGATGCTCAGCTAAAAGCTATTTGCACCCCTGTTCCCTGCACACACATTTCCACTTTGCCCTTTCTCCTCCAAATCCCATCTTTTCCTTTGACTTGTGGTCTGGATAAAGAGACAGTCACAGCCAGCCAGGAGACCAGGAGTTAGAGGAAATTTGACTGACCACATGCCTACTGACTCCTGGCAAGCGATAAACTTAAAGAAATATATTCACAGGCCACGTGTGCAGAGTCAGATTGAAACACAGCTGAGTGACTTGCTTCCCTTAGCTCAGCACCACCTCTGAACCACATCCCAATTCATCAGCTCCTGACAACCTAAACGCTGTCTCTGAGCACTCCTGGATTAATCCCTGCCTTGCTGCAGTGTCAGCACACAGCCACCCTGCCTGTCACCACTAGCATCAGCCCTAACCCTTTGCAGTCCTTTGAGATGAGTCCCATCCCAGTCTAATCAGCTTGATCAAACCTTTCCCTTCCCTTCACAACTAATGTCAAATTGAATCAAGGTCTGAGAACTTGAATTTCCCAGCTCCATCATTACACCTTTGTTCATTATCCCACCCAGACCTCTATGCAGAGATGCCTTTCCCCCCAGCCTAATCAACATCTGACGTTGTCCTTTCCTGTTTTCTCCTTCCAGACCCAGTGCTAACTGAGTTATGAACTCAACGAGCTTGAACTTGAGTTCTTTGCAGTGACCTCTTCACTTGTGACGTAGGGAAGTCCTGCAGCTCACAGCAAGCTGGGCAGAGGTGCCTTATGGATGTGAGATCTCCAGTAGCAAACCAAAACCACTAAATAAAATAGAAGTGTGTTACAGCAAACACATAGCATGGTATGAACAGAGTGGAGCTGAGAAGGATTTTCCCATGTATATTATGCTGCCTGAAGAATGAAGAGGTGGAGAAAAATGTAAGGCAGAGTCCTTTCTATTTGAGGGATAGGCAGGATGGGAGTCAGGATACCTACAGGACTTGAGTATCACAGTCCTGATGAAGGTTTGTAGCTTGTTCATGGATGTGAAAGTACCACTACAGCTAGAGGGCTGTAACTGGTGGGGACAGAAGGGGAATCTGTGTCTCATCAGGTCACCTGGTTGCTGAGGTAGGGGATGCCAGGCAAATAGAACCCCAGCAGGTGCAATACAGACATGCCAGAGGAATTACAGGTAAGGGGCAGGCCAGTAAGGCAGTAAAGAAGGAGATTTTCTATTTTGTTTAGTTATTGTAATGTTGTTTCCAGCCTTGTAATGCAAAGCCAGATCCAGTTTCTTCCTGAGTAAACTTTTACTGTGTCTTTATCCTTACATTCTCGGCAGCTGGAGTGGGTCCAAGTGGGACTCTCAGATTCAGTGGGTTTTTTTTGGTGTTTTTTTTTTTTCCCCGATAACTAATGTAAATAAAGCGCTGTGTACCATCCCTGGTTTGGGTGTTTGCACTGTGACATCTGTTTAGCTTCATAAAATACAAGAGCCCTCCCTTGACTCCTTCAAGCTGAATGAAACGGAAGTAGACAAAATGGCAAGTAAGTTAAAGAAAAGCATGACATTGTATACACAGACATACTCTGTCAGAGGCTTCATGCGTTGGGAGCTGGTTCTTATCAGTCCATGGGCACACAACCAGGTAGTCTGTAAAGTTGCTAGGACATAGGCACACAACTGCAGCACCTGCAGAAGTTGTTTTGTGATTACATGATTGCGTAATGTAATGTAATGTGAAATTATACCTGCAGTTGCTGAAAATCTGACTAGTAAATGTGAGGTTCAGTTTGACATAAATCTACAATACATGTATAAAAAAGCCAACCACCCCCTTTATGCATATATAAATCAGGCTCTCAGGCCATGCATTCGAGTCTCTAATACAAGTTTTACTGCAGACAGCTTTAAATTGTTGACAATTTTTTTCCGCTATGTTGGACCCAACAGAGTTATTTTATACCAAAACAAGCAGTTTTTGTGTGGAGTAAAAGGGAGACAAATCACTTAAGTGAATGAAGGTTTGCATATTCACTTGCCCTGTCTCTAACCCTATCAGTCCTTAGAGGCCACCAGTAGCTTTGACCTGTACTGACCAGCAATGATCCCCATAAAGACGTTGAGGTATTTGTGTCCTGCTGATGCAGCCACCATCCAGATGTGCCTATTTCATCAGAGTAAGGCAAAGTGTAATATAAGTCCTGTGAAAGTTGTTCTGTTCTCATTTAGACAACAATCTTCATAAAGAAATTTGTCTCTCTTCTAAATCCCTATAACTTACAAAAGGAAAAAGGAAGCACAAAGCAAACATACATTTAAGTGACCTGGATATGGGCCTCACCAGGAAAATCTAAAATGCTTCTGTGGTCACAAGAACAGTTTTCACTTCATGTTTCTGGACTTCATAACACACCACCAAAAGCACTCAGCATTGGGAAAAATAAGATCTCTTAATGGAAATATTATAGAGCAGTAATTTGCTTAGGCAGCAGTTTCTGTAAAAAGATTTCTTACTATTCTAAGGAAATGAAAAACGTATGTTTTGTGTTCATATAAAAAGCACAGCCATTAGCAGAGAAAGGCCAGTAAACAGCAAGTGTGTTTCAGCAAAGGACTTGGTATAGTGCTATTTTAAGGACAGCTGGATGAAAGTATAGATTTGTGTGCTTAAAGACTGTAGCAGACTTGTATGGGCAAGATGTTTAGCTTGAAATGTAATGGACAGCATAATCAATACTAAATAAGTAATGAAACCAGTTTAAGACAGACTTCACTTTGGGCTTGCGTTCTGTTGACATTTACCATCTGTAATTTTCTTGTCATTAGAGTTACAATTCAGAAGGCAAAAATCATAGCAAAATTTGTCTTTGGCCACTCTTCATTGTTATGATACCATTAGACCAGTGAGCTTTGCAGAGAGACATTATCTTCACCTTACCCTGCATGCCAGATGCTTTTGCAGGCTAAAGGAACATTTTACACAAAATGGCAGATGGCTTATTTTTTTCCAGGATTCCCAGTGGATTATGGCAGTGAAGGGTCAGGGTACAACTCCTTGTGGTTCCAAAATGCAGGGAAAGCTGTGTGCTTATTTATAGGATTTACTTAGTGTAAAACCTCAGTGGACATCTCTGAGTGAATGATATGGATTGTATTGTGGGCAAAGTGGTAAAGCAGAAGAATAGAGTTGCACACATTGAATTACACTTCCAAATATTTTGAAGTGTGCCAGATGAGTTCATATGTACAAAATAACTATTCTTCTGTTATTAGATCCATTAGTTATGTGTGAAACAATTGATTTCAAGTCGATCTTGGCCACCATTAAACAGTTCTATGGAGGCAAAAATATTTAAACAGGAGAAGTGATTACTGAGGTCTAAATCTCTCTAAAATAACTGGATGTCCAACATGTTGCAAGCACCCCCATTACAAAAATCAAGATCTTAATTTTCACTCATATCCAACACCCCAAAATGGAGCAACCCAAAGTTTGTAATAACAAGCTTGGTTTCAGCTCTTTGCAAACTCTAGCTCTGTTGTTTAATCTGAAACTGAATCCCTTTGCAGTTTCAGCATATACAGACCAAGAGTTTAGGTCTGGTCTTTTTTAATAGAGAGTGGCCCAGATGAAATGCTTCAAAAATAATTGAAACATGCCCACGGTTAGAGTGTTGGTGAGGATCCAGGTTTTTGATTCTGGCTCGTCTCTAATTTAAACCCTCTATTTGATGAATTTACTCAAAATAACAGAGGCTGAAGGCTAAATTGGCCTGTGGTCATGCCTGGAAATCCTCTTTTTTTCCTTTCTACTGGGAAGATTCATATTCATCATAAGAGGAATTTAGATTGACTTCTATCATTTTAAAATACTGTTGTGTCAAGGAAATGGGACAAGCCTAGAATTGTACTGGATGTCTAATAAAGGCTATCTGACAACTGAAAATCAGCTTAAACAGGGATTATCTAATGGTAATATTCCTAGTTAATAGTGAGAACATTCATGTTAGACAGTTATTGGTTTTAAACAGCAGCTCACTTGCACACCTACACAGCAGTGCTTAGGCACACTTTCTGGTGTGTCTGCAGTCCTGCCAGGGCTGCACTGACAATGAGTTTCCCAGTTCACAAATGCATGGTGCCTGGCTGAAGCAATGCAGGATGAGCTGACCTGCTGTGTGAACTTTTCACAGTTGTTTCTGTGGTGTCTGGACTCCGTGGAATGTGTAAGTTTCCTGTTTCGCCAGTGCACCCGGACTTGCATTTTGGGCAGAGAAACACGTAAACATAATTAGTTGGCTGGCAGCTACAATTCCCTTTGAAAATGCTGTCAAGATTTGTGACTTTCATTTCTATTTTATTTGGAATGGATTAATCTGATACTGCTCAAGACTAACTTTGCCTCAAGTATTTGGGAGTTTTCCAGCACACGGTTTTAATGGGTTGTGTGTGCCTGTCTGTCCAGAATGAAGGTGACGCAGAAACTGTATGATTTTCACAAGTAAAGTGCTCTAGATTTTAAGCAAGCAAAAGATGTGATATGTCTTCTGGCTTCTTTCTGGTTTTTCTCCCAAGTATCAAGATACACAGCTTTCAAATACCCACTCGCAGCCGAGTCTAGGCTTTCATAACTCAAAAAACATGTGTGTTTCCCTGCTGAGGGTGATGGGCTATAAACAGCTATTCTGCTCCCAAAGCAGCCTCCTCCTCTGTCACTGCTGTTGCTTTCTGTGGAGAGGCTGAACTGAATCAATGTAAGGCCAATACATTATTGATCATCCTCTGGGCAGGCATAATAAGATTCACAGCCTCGGGGACTGTAGGAAAAGGACAAAGGGACAGGTCTGTTGCTGAAGGTCAGCAGTTCCCTCCTCTAATTAGATACACAAATACCTGATTTTGCTACCTCCCCAGTGGCTGGGTAGGAGTTGCAGACTCCTGGTGTTATCGCCCTTTATGTTTCTCAAAATATGAGGACACCAGAACTTTATAGGACTCTAAAAGCAGTTCTTCACAGCAGTTCTCTGGAAGCAGATGAGGATTTACTGTACTGTCTGTGATGGGGGAGGAGTATCACAGGCAGACTGATTTCAAGGCACCAGGAATTTCTCTCTATGGAGACTGTGATTGTATTGAATAGATGGAGAAGCTTTTCTAAATTGCTTTTCCAGAACATCAAGGAAGAAATTTAAAAACTAACATGCACAATGAGGATATACTACTAACTTATCTTTGGTTTCTCGCAAAGCACTCACAGATGAGCTCCTAAAGCCAACCAGTGAGAACTGCTTGGCAGCTGGTGCCAAGAATGAGCGCTGACACCCACAAAACCCAGAATGACCTTCCCTTAATTTTCTGCTTTTGTTTCACAATAGTTTCTCTTTTTATGCCACTATATTCAGTAGAGATGCTATGTCTAGTGTTTTATTTAATCTTTAAAATAGGTTTCCTCCTTTCCATTTGTCAATTCCGGATGCATATTACCAAAGAATCACAGAATGGTTTGAGTTGGAAGGAATCTTAAAGATTATCTAGTTCCAATCCTACTGCCATGGGCAGGACCACCTTTCACTGGACCAAGTGTTGGAGACTTGTGAAAACTCCCTCTCCAGCTTTCATGCCACTCCATTTTAGGTACTGTAACGTCCTATAAGGTCTCTCCAGAGCTCCTCTTCTCCAAACTGAACAGCCCCATCTCAGACTGTCTTCACAGGAGAAATGCTCCAGCCCTGACGATTTTTGAGGCCTCCTCTGGACTTGGTACAGCAGGTCCATGTCCTTCTTTTGCTGAGGACCCCGGAGCTGGATGCAGAACTCCAGGTGGGATCTCACCAGGGCAGAGTAAAGTGGCAGTATCACCTCCCTTGACCTGCTGCTCGTGCTGCTTTGGATGCAGCCCAGAGTGAGGTTGGTTTTCTGGGCTGCAAGCACACATTTTGGGTCATGTTGAACTCCTTGTCAACCAACAGCCCCAAGTCTTCTCCCCAGGTCTGCTCTCAAACCTTTCTCCACTCAGCCTGTATTAGTGCTTGGGACTGCTCCCACCCATGTGCAGGGCCTTGCCTGACCTTCATGCGGTCTGTACAGACCCACTTCTCAAGCCTGTCCAGGTCCCTCTGGATGGCATCCCTTCCCTCCAGAGTGTTGATCACATCATACAAGGTGGTGTCACCAGTGAACTTGATGAAGATGCCCTCAATCCCGCTGTCCATGTCACTTAACAAAGATGTTAAACAGTACTGACCCCTGAGGACACCACTTGTCTCTGGTCTCCCCTTGGACATCAAACCACTGACTGTAGCACTCTGAGTGTGTTCCTCCAGCCAATTCCTTATCCACTGAGTGGCCTGTCCACAAAATCCATGTGTCTCCATTTTAGAGAAAAGGATGTTGTGTGGGACAGTGTAAAATACTCTGCCCAAGTCCAAGCAGATGATGTCAGTCCCTCTTCCCTCATCCACCAACTGTAACCCTGTCATAGAAGGCCACCAGAATTGTCAGGTACATTTTGCCCTTAGTGAAGCCATGTTGGTTGTCAC
>VWZF01002116.1:166234-181403 GCA_013396755.1 Sclerurus mexicanus
GTTGGAGACTTGTGAAAACTCCCTCTCCAGCTTTCATGCCACTCCATTTTAGGTACTGTAACGTCCTATAAGGTCTCTCCAGAGCTCCTCTTCTCCAAACTGAACAGCCCCATCTCAGACTGTCTTCACAGGAGAAATGCTCCAGCCCTGACGATTTTTGAGGCCTCCTCTGGACTTGGTACAGCAGGTCCATGTCCTTCTTTTGCTGAGGACCCCGGAGCTGGATGCAGAACTCCAGGTGGGATCTCACCAGGGCAGAGTAAAGTGGCAGTATCACCTCCCTTGACCTGCTGCTCGTGCTGCTTTGGATGCAGCCCAGAGTGAGGTTGGTTTTCTGGGCTGCAAGCACACATTTTGGGTCATGTTGAACTCCTTGTCAACCAACAGCCCCAAGTCTTCTCCCCAGGTCTGCTCTCAAACCTTTCTCCACTCAGCCTGTATTAGTGCTTGGGACTGCTCCCACCCATGTGCAGGGCCTTGCCTGACCTTCATGCGGTCTGTACAGACCCACTTCTCAAGCCTGTCCAGGTCCCTCTGGATGGCATCCCTTCCCTCCAGAGTGTTGATCACATCATACAAGGTGGTGTCACCAGTGAACTTGATGAAGATGCCCTCAATCCCGCTGTCCATGTCACTTAACAAAGATGTTAAACAGTACTGACCCCTGAGGACACCACTTGTCTCTGGTCTCCCCTTGGACATCAAACCACTGACTGTAGCACTCTGAGTGTGTTCCTCCAGCCAATTCCTTATCCACTGAGTGGCCTGTCCACAAAATCCATGTGTCTCCATTTTAGAGAAAAGGATGTTGTGTGGGACAGTGTAAAATACTCTGCCCAAGTCCAAGCAGATGATGTCAGTCCCTCTTCCCTCATCCACCAACTGTAACCCTGTCATAGAAGGCCACCAGAATTGTCAGGTACATTTTGCCCTTAGTGAAGCCATGTTGGTTGTCACTCATCACCTTCTTATTTTCCATGTGCTCCATGATCTTGCCAGGCATCCAGGTGAGAGTGACTGGCCTGTAGTTCCCCAGTTCTTCCTTATACCCCTCTTTAAAAAATAAGGGTTATTTTTCCCCTTTTCCAGTCAGTGGGAACTTCAGGGGACTGCCATGACTTCGTAAATATGATGGTTAGTGGCTTAGACACTTCATCTGGCAGTTCCCTCAGGACCTGCAAATGCATGTGAACAAGTCCCATGGACCTGTGCAACTTCAGGTTCCTTAGGTGTTCTTGAACTTGATCTTCCACAGCAGGTGGTTTTTCATTCCCCCAATCCCCACATTTGCCTTTTGTGACTCAGGCAGTGTGGCTGGAGTGCTTGCTGATGAAAATTGAGGCAGAAAAAGTCTTTGAGTACCTCGGCCTTCTCCATATCACCAGTAACAAGATGTCCTGTTTTCTTGCGAAGAGAACCCACATTTTCCCTACTTTTCCTTTTGTCATCAATGTACCTGTAGAAGCTTTTTTTGTTGCACTTGATAACCCTGGCCAGATTTAATTCTATCAGGGCTTTAATTTCCCTAACCTGATCCCTGGCTGCTCAGACAATCTCTCTGTATTTCTGCTGGGCTAAGGGAGCTTTCATTTAAAGTCAAGGTGGATTGTGCTGCGTACATAAGCCAAATATAACCACAGCTCAAAAATACAAATACAGCTTAATTTTTAGGGCAGAGTTACAGATCTTTCTTATTTCTCCATGGTGGCATGGCCAGCATAAAGAGTCCCCAGTGTACAGTCTGCTGGGACATGAGCTCATTGCTTCCCCAGCTGAGTTGACAGAATCGCTTGGGAGGCCATGCTGTACATATTTTTGCAGTATTTATGGAAATTATCAAGGTAAAACCCTCCCTGCTTTTTGAAGTCAGAACACTTTTTCAGTCCAGCATGGAAGTTTTACTGGAGTATGACCTTTATGTTTTTATAACTGATCCATATCAGGGTTATCATTAGCTTAAGAGTTTCCAAACATGCTCTCCCAACCTCTTCTCCTCCTCCCAGGGTAGTAGCAGTTTGCAAAACCTTGTAGGAGACACAGAGGGATCTTTGACTTGAGGCTGTGCAGGAGAGTTTTCTGATGAAGCCTCTAGCTCGGATCATACCCATTCTGTTTATCTACCCAGGATGAAAACTATAGGAAATCCCAGTCTAGACCTAAGATCCTAAGGAATTTCTTTTGGTTGACAGAAAAAGAAACTGCATTTGAGTTACATCTTTAGAGCAGCAAGAGAGGTTTTCCAGTGTTATCTGTTGTTGCTTGCACATTTTTATTCTTGCTTTTCAAAACATTTATAAAACATTTGGACCTAATCACAGTTCTCAAGCCTCCCTCAGATTGTTACTCCTCAGCCAGAGGAGGCTAGGGGGGACTGATGGAGTCAGATCTCAGCCTATTGGAAAAGACCACCAGTCGCACCTCACAGAACTAAGTTAATCAGAGCACCTGAACTGCAATGACTTTTATCAGCAATTGGGTATGTATGTTTCTATTCAAAATCTTCTTTGGAAACATCAGAGTTTATAAACAGAAAACAAAGCTATCCTGATCAGATTGACAATCCCTCACATAATTTTTCCTCCTGTTCTAAAAGCTTATTTGTGATTTTCCATATGAATCCTGTTCAAAGGCAAAAAAGCAAACCAAGCAAAGAGTATTACTATATCTTTATTCTCCTACAGTTGCAACAATGCTGTGACTTCTAGAGGTGTTACCAAGCAAACAAACAAAAAGATAAAATCTACAGAAAAAAAAAAAGATGGATGTATTTTTATGGTTACAAGTGACCACTGTGAACATTCAATCTCATCACAGGTGTAGCCTGTATCATAAAACTTCTCTCAGTTAATCTTTTACCAAGTCCAGTAATGTGCAAAAGCTTATGCTTATGTCTTGGAAAGACATTTATCTGCCTTGAAAATTTCTTTATGGATTTGTGCCAAATACCAGGGGAGAGCAACCACTTTCCTCTAATGCCCCATCACATCAGTCTTAGATATTGAAGTAACTTACAAATTACACAGAGATCTCCATTCATTGGCAAAGCCATGCAAATAAGGTTTAATATGAATGCAACTGAGTTCCAAATGCACAAATAACTGAAATTTCAAGTATACTTGAGGTCAGCTGTAGGTACCTGATGAGCTAGAGGGGAAGCCCAGTAGCAAACCGTGTTCTGTTCGATCATAAAAGTTGTGCCTACTTTGACCTGATGGATAATGGGAATTTACCATCAGCTGTAGTATTTTGTCCACCTTCCTTTGACCTTCAGGTCTTCCTCAAGTGCCCTTTGGCTTTCTGAGGTAATTAATGGGGGAGGCAAGGAGATCTGGGCACCAGGAAGGGAGTGTACTCTGGGAAGGTGGTACATTTTGAGCAGTGATAGCCCAGATAATTAGTCAGAATAATGAATAGACATAAGCTTTCTTCTTTTTACCGGTTGTCTCCTCTACAATGTAATGATTATCATTGTAATGGTACTCAGGCTGGGGTATAACTCTAGATATATTAATTAAAACATAATCTTTAAAAGGATTAGTTCATGATCAGTAGCCTTAGAAACAATGAATCTCATCATGAAGGCTGCCCTCTCTGCCACAGTACCTTGGAAGAAAATGGATGGAAGGAGAAAGAATGGGGGAGGATTGTTAAAACAAGAGTGGGAGAAACAGAGCTAAACAGAGGGGAGCAAAGCACACAGGGAAAAGAAAACACAGTTCATGGAAGAGGGCAAAGGGATGAAGGAGAGGTGTAAAGGAAAAAATCCAGACAAAGAGAGAGCAAATGTGCTGGAGACTGCAAGACAAAAGGTTTGGGGGAGGGTAAGGGAGAGGAGGAATTAGAGGAACCTACTTCATCAATTATTGTCATTACTAATGGAAATGTTTTAAAAAACCTCGTGAATGCAGGGTCCTCTCAAAAACTTACATATGTACCCTGGGAGGAGTTTCAATTTATTTATATACATGACTATGAGACCCAGATTGTTCTCGGATCAGTGAAGACAACTGTCAGCATAAATGAGGTTTAATGGCTGGTCTTGACACTAGTAAGGATTTCCTGCACATCTGATTTATAGCCTCGAGGAAATAGACTATGAAAGATCTTATACACTGAATTTCCAGTTTAATAGAGACAGTCCATATATCTAACAGAAGCACTTCATGTTCTCCATTTATTTTTTTGTTATGGATTTAATCTCATCTCAAAGCAATAAAATCTTAGGATATGTTTCTACTAATTAAAATTTTAATTAAATATAAATTGGTCCTATTGATTAGCTCTGAACAGAGTCTCAACCTGCCACTACCTGGGGTTATGATGAGAAGCACTCACTCTCTTTTGTACATCTTCAGAGTAGAGAAAGGAAAAGCTTAGAATGATGCATTTTCATTAACTATGAAGATTCAAGAATATAACTATGTGTTGGAATGCTTTCAACTAGACATAATACACACAGTGTTGCAGGTTTTAGATAATTTTATGACGTTTATGTATCCCATTCCTATATCTATAATCTGTTCTAAATTAGTAGAACTATTTGCATGGGAAGAAGCTATCTAAGTAAATGGAAATTCCAGGATTCATTCTTAACTGCTTTTAGTACCATTATCAGTTCTGGCCATCTGTGTTTTTTCATTTTAATTCCGTAAATGAATGCTTGCCCTTTGAGAATTTCAAGGACCAGAAGGTAGCAATGAACCTCTTCTGTATTTCCAGACTGAATACTCTGGCAAGTATTAGTTGATGGGATATGCACTAAAAAGAATTCTCACTGACAGTACAATTTATAAGGATAATTCCCTTTTGCTAACAGGTATTACAACATTTCTGTGCAAAATGTGGCTGGCTTAGCTGTGTGCTTAGCCAGTTTTTGAGCTAGTCTTTTGTGATGCAACCTAGCCCAAAGAGCAAGTACATAATCAGATAAGCAGCTCTGTGTTAATGGTACGTCGTTGTGACTTTGGATTATTAGGGTTTCCACTTAATATATTTTGTTTCATAGACCACAGATTCCAAGTTGTAAGTAAGGAGAATTAAAAATCCACAACCAATGAAAAGAAACATTCAAATCTGCCATCTATGCTGGTAGGGCTGGAATGCTGGTGAAGGATACAGTCATGAATTTAGGATTCAGTGCTTACTCAGCTTTTGTTAACACTCCAATAATTAGTTTTAACAATGGGATAATACCTAAGGATCCAGTCTCTATATGGTTTAATGTTACTGGGACCTGTAACCATGTGAATGGAAGCAGATCTGTCTTCTCAACCAGATACTTACCAAATATTAGCTAAAGGAATAATGGAGCATATGGGTAAGTTTGTATTTACACCAAGGCATAAAAACAACTGAAAATGTAATTGGATCCACTTTAGAGAAATTTTAAATGTAATAACAGAAATCATCCTTGCAAATGAGGAGATAATTCATTGTAGTACATTAAATTGGCACAAAATTAAGATTTTTGTAAATTTTTGAACAAAGTTCTTTACTGAAAAATATCCTTAGGAAATAAAAGTGTTGATGCTAAATGCAATTCCACGTATGGCTTGAAGCCCACAAAGCAGAACTCTGTGCTAATCTTGTTACCCTGAGACTGATCATCACAAATGGACGGAAAATTTAAGGGAAGAGACTGTTCTCTAACCATCCATGAGAGGAAGAAGTGGGGAAAAACCCACTCAAAAACCTAAAAAACCCAAACCAAACTGAAACACAAAAAAAAAAAAAAATCCCAAAGCAAACCAAAAGCACAAACAGTGATAAATTGTACCATTTTTCTTACTGATTTCAGGTAATAACTGCAACATAATTAAGGATTTTTTTAAAACAACTGATCCTCTTAGTTCAATTATGTCTTTTACAAGGGAACATCACATTCTTCACTAGCCTGCTGGACTAGTGAAGCTCAAAACCTTTGCTGATGGACAAATGCTGCTTTGGATATCAATTGAATAAGGCAATACATGCTACTTGGTAGATTAACTGATGGTAATCTCACTCCATCATGAACTGAACTGAGACAAAGGCTTATTGGCATGGCATGGGTTCAATTTAATTTGAATCAGTTTTCTTACGTGGGTACATAACATGCCATCTTATCTCCTCATGTGCGGAGAGAAGGTTGGTCAGGTATTTGCTGTGCTGTAGCAAAATAAAGGGACTGTCCTGGTTCTGGTTTCTAAACTGAGCTAAAATAATCATATTTAGAGTAAGTCAGGAAGCTTGTACTGTGTCTACATGAACATTTTGATTTGGTGTGGCTAGAGAGTTAAGCTCCCATCATGTTGGGTTGACTTGCAGAGCAACTTTGGTATATATGAGTTAGATGCAGAAGAAGCTCATCTCAATGGCCTGTTAAACACACTTCAGCTCCTTGGACAGCTTGTGTAGAGTGGGAGCATAGGGGTCTGAATCAATGATTTGTGCTTCGGGTGTTTGAACCATTTGTGTTGGGGACACTTTGTTCAGGCTAAAAGTTGTCTGAAGACAAAAATCACGGTTGGTGTAGTGTAAACCTGGGGGCCTAAGCTCCAAATGGTTTGCTAAAGTGGGCATAGGCCATAATCCCAGTTTGGAAGTTGTATCTCACTGAGCCCTGCTATTCACTTGTGTAACATTCATTCATCACTGAGGGAAAAAAGGCCTGATTTGGTGTATGCTGAAGGATGGCATGTGGGACAGTCAGGTTCCTGACACTGAGAGCAGAGTCTTGGAAAGGTGTGATGCTGAGAAAGAGAGGTGAAGTTCAAAAGCTGCATGAAAGCTCCACTGGAAATAAAAGTGAAAATTAAATTCAAAGGCAAGACTGCCCTTCCCAAGGGAATTTCTTAATTCATGAATTACATGAATAAAAATTCTCAGGGCAAATGGACCTACTTACTTTCTTCAGAAAATACAGTACTTCAAACAGATGTCTCAAAGGACTCTCTGTGTTGACTGATGAGGTTGGTATCAGAGACTATTCTTCACCAGTCAGCATCTCATTGCAATTGGCTACCATCTCATTGCAACCTTTGGAGAACACATTATCCAGACATAATAATGGTGAATGTGATTGCAGTTTCGTTCTGCATACAACTTCATATACAAACTGTGCTTAGAACATCCAGAGGGGCAAAGCAAAACACATGCAGGATTCTGGAATAAATAATAAGGCTGATTTTAAGAGTGATTTAATGAAATTATGATGTTTTAGCTGAATTGAAACTTGTTGGGTGTTTAATGAGACAAAGAGAGGTTTATAAAACTTGCTCTGAAAGTCAGAATAGTGGAGGCTAGGACTTACACCCAGCAGGAGTTAAATTCTGGATTGAGATCAGATATGGGCCCAATTAATGACAGAAAATACAAGTATATCCAAATGGAGAGATTTTAGCATCTTCATTTAAAACTTTCATATACCATTTAGCAATCTAGTTCAAATACGGTTCCTCAAGGAGAGCTCCATAGAGAAAATTATGATGTGGAGTTTGGAAGGAAAAATCTGCCTCATTTGATAAAAGCAGAAGGTGATGTACCATTTTTTTTCTTTTTATAAAATGGCAGAAACTTATGGTTTACAAACCATTCTGTAAGCTTTCACATGCACAAGTGTTCTCACACCTCTTTCTTTCTTTGAATTTTCTAAACAAAAATGTCTTGGTTCTGCACATGGTTGCAGAAACAAATGCTGAGAAAAGGCAATAAAAATTATTTTAAGGTACTTGGTATTCACTTCATTTCAACAATCACCAACTATCTAATGTTCATAGAAAAAAATGTTTGCTGTATCCATCTGTCTCCAGTCTTCAGAATCAAATTGCAGCTATAATTTTGTTATCCAGCTATTTAAAATGGAATTGACAACATCCTTAGCACTGATATGTATGCACTGTTCATTTGCACAGATTGTATTTTAAAATTGCAGAGTAAAATAAAATGGCAAGCAAGTACCAAAGCAAACAATTCCATATTAATTACTTTTGTGCTTTATTATTATATTTTATTGTAAATGGGTCCATTCCTTCCAGTAATAATTTCAACCTGAGGCCACAGTTTCCTGGCTTTTATTTTTAAATTTAGGAGTTGATTAATAAACTGTATCCCTATCACTCAGTAGTCACATTGGTATTCAGGGCAACAGAAGCAAGGCAACTGACTTGAAGCAAATGTTCATTTTTTGTATTTAATGACCTTTACTAAACAGGACAGCTAAAGGAAGTGAAACCAGCATCAGACTGTCATCTGGGCTCTCACTGTCACAACCTGCAAGAACAGACTTCTCTGCCCAGGGCAAAAGCTAACAGGTTCGAGAGTCAGGCTCCATATTTCCTTAGAGGTCAGTGCCATCAGACCTCTCTGTAAGATCAGATCTTTTGCATATGTTGGCACTCTTGCAGATAAAAAAAGAAAAAAAGCTTTACTCAAATTTTCTTGAACAGCAGTTCAAACTTAATAAAAAAGTTCTTTCTTCATAAAGAACTGGTACGAGCAAATTGAAATCTGTGCATTCTGTTTATAGGAAGACAACAGTAAGACATTTGAAGATGTTGCTGATCCCAGTTAGGAGCTGAAGTCTTAACTTCCAGGAACTCTGCATACCATCAGTTGTAACAGCCTATGGTTTCAAGGTAATTATTAGTGGATTGGGGCATAGCTAGGCACTTCTCAGCACGAACATGATCTTAAATCTGAGTACATCTAACCTGGCATCAGATCAGTACAGCCGCCACATGGTGTTTACACTGATGTGCACAAGGAACCTAATGGTTCCTAGAAAATAAAGGCTCTTGATATGTTTGGTGTAATTGGAAGGCAGCAGATGGGTTTGTGGTGAGAGCATGTTGAGTGTGTGTTTCTCTGACTGCAGAGAGAAGGGTAAGAGTTAGCTGAGACTCAGTCACAGACATGTGACTCCCCAGCTGGTCATGAAGGATGAATGAGTGTGTGGGAAGGAGAAGGGGGATCACCCTGCTGGTGACCACTGACCTTCAGACACAACCCTCATACAGGATGGTGTGATCCTGTGGGTCATTCCACGGCAGGCAAATTATTTCTTCCCTCAAGTCAGAGAAACCTGCTAAACAGATGGACTGAAGCTATTTTGGTGGTAGGCAGTGAAGTGCCTGAGACTGAATATTGAAGCAAAAGAGCAAGAGCACAGTGTAAAACTGTGAGATTAGAGGACATTTCAGCAATGCATTGTACAGATACATGATATTTCATGTGAGAAAAACTCTACTAGACAGAAGAAATCACTTTGAAGACATCAATTCAAGAAAGTATGAATTATTTCTAAGAGTGGAGTGAATTTTTACTCTGGATAATGTGGCTTTGGCTTTTTTAACTTTGATAATGCCAACACCAGACCTCACCACTTCATGAAACTCTGCCCTTGAGTCTGTATTTATAAACTTTTAAGTACAATTGTATTCCTCTGTGATGTTTTGGTTTGTCAAATCTCTAAGAGCTGGTACAGCATATCAAAGATTTACTCTCACTCCTTTGTTTGCTACATATTTGGTGGTAATTAGGTGCTTCATTTGTAGAAGTGGTTATGCAAAGCCTCTCTGCTGAAGCAGGATTACCTAAGATTTATATCTGTCCTTGTGCAAAGTGCAGAAATCTCCAACGTCTCCACACTAAATCTCAGTCTTAAACTTGGATCTCATCCCACTTTCCAACCCTTTGATATTTTTTCTTGTGGTGCAGCATAAATGCTCTAACCATCTCTGAGGAGTAAAAAGGAATGTCTGACACCCATTTACACCAAGCCCAGCAGAGGCAGGGGACTTTGCATACAAATATGAATCAGACCCAAAGTTCAATTAACCTGATACAGTGAAAAGAAACCTTGGATTTTGTTTCCTCTTTTTTTTTTTTTTTAAACAAGCTTTCATTTATGCATACAAAAGTAAGATCTTATAGCCTCAAAATAAATGAAGACTCATAGAAGAAAAAATATGGTCCGAAACTCTCTGCATCAGAGGAAGCATGTGAAAAAACAAAATAGATGACTGACAAAATGAGATGTGGTTCCTTTGGAGATGTAAGGAAACTTGTTTTCCAAAACCTGGAAGAGTGTCAGCAAAGATAGAATGCATGTGGGATTCTGCACCTCCACAATAAAATCAGCAGCAGAAATTGTGTCATGGGAATACAGCATGGGACAGAAGTGAAGTTTCAGCTTGTAGATGCCAAGTATATTAGGAAATCTTGTAAGGAGCAAAGACAAAAAAATAAGGAGTTTGAAATGCCATTAGCAAGGTGCTTGGTTTCTCTGTAATGCAAATAGGCATATAAAATATGCAGGAATGTGGTTTTCTCAGGTTTGAATGGGAAGAGGAAATTGATTTACAAATTCTGGACGGAATAGAAACCTTAGAGCAAGACTAAAGACAAAGCAACTCCCTGCTCTCCTGTGTGGAGTGTACATGGCATGGAGCTGCCTCTTCCTGTGGGAACTGCTTTGACTTTTGTGCTATTACAACATAATCAAGGTGCTTGCCAGTATAGTTAAATACTAGGGATTTTGCTCTTTAGTGATCCTCAGATTAGTATAATCTTCTTCTTGCTTGTTCTTGGGCAACTGGCCTTTCAGGACGTTCAGTAGTGTGCCTTCAAAGAGCCCTTTCCATTTGTGGAGAGGTGGAACTCAGCTCCCTACAAGGTATGCTCTCCCCGGTCTGTACTAGTCTGGTGGCTTCACACAGATGTTCCCATCAGGCTTTTGAGAAATCTTAACCCTCAAGCTTGCAGGAAAGCCTCTAGAGTGTGCAGGGGCTGGGAAGCAAGGGATTTTCTCATAAGTGATCTAGGTTCCCATCTGTATTTGTGGGGCCAAGCAGGGAGGAACACTTCCTCTTGCTTGTAGTAGAATGGAGAAAACTTGAGCAAGCCCAAATGAATAGAATTTCCATGACCCTGTGCAAGTGAGAATGAAGCACTCTTGCTAGAAAAGACAAAGCAGAGCATGCCACACATAAACAGTATTTATGGTATTGTGATCTGAAATACACCCTGTTGATTCTGGGATAGGATTTTAATAAAACTTTGTTCTTTACCTCTCAAGGTCTTGCTGTCTGTTTGGACAGTTGTCTGTCTGCTCAGTGAGCTTTTCTATAAGAAGAAATGAAACACTTTTTCCTTTTTCAATTATTCATATAGATCCTCTGCCATTTCAAGCTCAATCTGTTTGTATAAGGATTGTGTAATCCTCCTTTTTTGTTTCCATGGACTTGTGCTTTTAAAATAATTTCAGAATAAAATACGTTACGGAGTAATTCTGAGTCTCTGTGGGAAAGCTGCATTAGATTGTCAAGCCCACTTCTAAACTGAGTATCTCCCTACAGGGAAGATCTACAAGATGAACTGATTTTACACTGGATGATAGTGAAAAGGCCAAGAAACTCCTAGTTAAACCTACAAAAAGCACTTTCATATCAAAGATATTGACAGGCAAGCACAGATTTCCATAATAATGTGAGAAAGAGAAAGGAAAAAAAATAAGACAATTTTTACTCTTTGTACTTAAGAAGGATTGCATTAATTCCTTTTGTATATTCCAGTGGCTACAAACTGAAAAGAAAACAATATCCATAGGCAGATAATGTCCATCCTCTCACAGGGAGAGAAGATTAAGATACATTTCTAGAGGATCGTTCCCTTTCCTAACTGGAACGTCTATTCAGTCTCAGCCAGGTAAGGCTGCCTTTAAGGCCAGTTCCCCAGCGTTCAGCTGGTCTCTGCTGCAAAAACACTGAGGGACTTAGCAACAGTGACATTCAGATTTGCAGGATAGCCCAGCCTCATGGTGTCATTTGTGGCAGTGGCATAGCAGGGCCCTGTAGTGCAGGAAAAATCACAAAGGCAAAAATTTGAACTTCTCTGGAGCTTTCCTAGAAATGTCACCTGGGACTGTCAAGAGGTCAAATTATAAACTGGCACTCCATGCAGAAAGGTGGGAAAAGCAGAGTGCACATGTAAAAATCATGAGGTAGAAGGAAAGTTGGTGGAGGCAGAGGAAATATTCAACTTGAGAGTTGAAATAATCCATATAAGTCCCTGCAACTATTACTGTATTTTTCCCTAATCCTTTGAAAGTTAAGTTCAAAGTAAATGAAGTCCCTAGGTAGGATTTCCTCTCTCTGAAGATTCTCTCTCAGTCAAGAGCCCACTCTGAGCAGCTCCAGTTCTTTCTTCAATTTTTGGTGTTTTCCTCTGTTGACCCTGTCAGACCCATTGCTGTTGCCATACAGAGAGCACAGAAACAGTAAAGACAAAAAAATCCCAACCAAGTTTTCTGAAACATAACATACTGTAACAGGCATCAAGCACCTCCTTTCTGTGCTAACAAGTTATTAAAAAAAGAAAGTGCTTTGGTGGGAGCAGATAAAAATGACACTTTTTAATTCTCTTGCTTGTTGCCACAGAGATTCCTGCATTTAAAGGGGACATCTGTTAAAAGGATGAAAAAAGTATTCTCCTGTAAGCAAGAACAGTCTGGGAACAAAACTACGTCTCAGAATCTAAACCCAAACTTTCTTTAAATTGTACTTCAGCAAAAAATAACAGCCAGTATTAGTAAAACAAACTATATTCCGATTGAAAATAATGAGATCAGAACAAGTTCAACAAGGGAAGTAAAAATGCAGCACTTACAGCTGATAGAACAGGTTTAAGCTGCTTGAAGGAAGTGATCAGCCACCTTGAGAATGTGATTTCTTTTGCAAATAATTTCTAGGTTGAGATGTGACCAGTGCTTTGTGTTCTGCCACAGACAGTAGCCAGCGGCAGCAAAGAAAAGTTTAACAACTAGCCTGAAGCAGAATAAAAAAAAATTAACAAGGACAAGTAAGCTAATTAGCAGATGCTATCAAGACAGAGTGATAAGATGTGATTAAAGACATCTCTAAGCGACTTCCAGGCCTCTCCCTTCTGGAGTAATGGCTAGGGATGCATGGGTGGTTTCATTACATCCTCACCATGGGCAGCCAGCTCCCAAGTCCAAACTGACTGCAATCCCTCGTGTTTTCCAGGAGGCTGAGCAGAGGAGGATATTCCCTTCCTCTCCCACCCTTGCCTCATGCTTGCTGTACAAAGGAACAGGGGTGTGGGAAGGGTGTCACACAGCCAGTGTGCTAATACTTAGATTTTGAGAGAAGCTGCTTGTGTAGGATGTACTTTACCTTCTGCCTCTTGCAGATTACATGCTTTCCATTCAACTAACAATTTATGTTAGCTCATGCCGAGCATTCAGTGAAACACTCAAAGAGCTGTGTTCACCCCACAGTAGAAGCACAGGTGGAAAAACGTGACCATGGCAGAATCCTACAGCACACTGAGGGCAAGGTTTGGAATAGAGCTGAGCTCATCCAGCTCCCGGCCTTGTCCTCTTACTACAGAGGCTTCAGTCACAAAATAACCTTGGAGTGTTTTGAATGAGAAGCAATGTCTGGCCCTTGATGGGGGACCCAAAAGGGGACTCAGAAAAGGAGAGATTAAGGAACAGTCTTCCATGCAAGGAGACTAACCTAGAGGGCAGTCAGGTTTTGTCAGACAGATCAGTTTGATTTCAGGCATTTAAGCTTGCTGTCACAACAAAGCCCAAAGCTTTATCCCAGTCCACAGTGTTCAAGATGAACAATACTTTTCTGGGAACTAGTAAATATGGTATTTCCCAGCTCTTAAGAACTGAACATTTTATAATACTGTAGAGAGAAGGTACTATCTACTATTCATATGCCATTTTATATATAAGCATCCCATGCAAACATATTCAAACTCCATCTTTATTATACGCTGGCATTGAGAATGGGAATAAAAATTCCACTTGGTCAAACTATCCAAATGCAAGACATAGTGATGAGCTAACATTTTCATGTTAGTTCACATGATTACAGAGAATTTTGCTGCTGTGGGTACAAGTAGGCAGGAGACTTTCTAACCATACTGTGCACATGTATTTGGCTTTTTAAAGTAACAGGAATTAAAAATAATTCAATAATATATGTAACACGTTTTGTAGCTGATGAGCTAGCATTGCAGGGAAGTTTAATTTTCCTGTTTCTATCTATTTTGGGCAAGTTAAATTCTCATCATTAACTATATTAGATTAACATTTTGGTATCTTTTTTATTAAAAAAAAGAGAGGCAACCTGGCTGGCACAATGATTGCTGTTCTCAGAGGTAAAACACATGCAGAACAAATTGAGCAAGGTAAGGACTGCAGATTAGCAGAGGAAAGTGCTTCTGGTGATAATCGAGTGTATTTGTTTAATAACAATACTTGCCACTATTACAATAATGACCTAAAGTTTTGAAGTGCTCATTTCCTCCCTGTACTGTTTGCCACTTTAGAAGGTGTGGATACTGTTGAGAAAAAATAAGATAAGAGCGATCACAGAGATTAAAGGAGAACTTCTCAGGCAGGGAATGCAGCTGTGGTGAGTGGGACCGGTAGATGGGCAGGACAGGATGGGAAGCAGCTTTTGTAGGACTCTTGTGGTGACAGGCTGATTCATTGACGAAGTGTCCAATAGATGATCTTTTTGGTGAGATATCAAGGTGTTTTTCCATCAGTTTGCCAGAAGACTCAAGAAAGGGCATGCTAGAGGTTCGACTTTAAGAAGAAGGGTTTGGCTGAGACAGAAAAGAGACTTCTGGAGCACATCCAGTGAATCAGAACCTTGGTAGAGCTATGAAGTGCCCCTGTGATTCTCCGATCTCCAAGCTCCTATGTAACCAAACACTACACCAGTCACTGATTTGGATATCAAGTAAGAAGTAGCCCACGTCTCTTTCTTCTGAAGCAATCCTTCCTTCCTAGAGGTCTAAGAAAGGGAAATTTGACAGACAGGGAAGCTTTGGAGAGAACCAAAGTGCAAGACTTCCTTCTTGTGCTGAGGCACTTGCACTTCTTGAAGAACTTGACACATTTTTTTGCCTCCTGCCCCCAGCTTTCTCCTGGCGAGACCTGAAGGCATCCAGAGGTGGCAGCAACTTGGCACCAACTCACCTTCAGCCTGAAGGAGATTAGGGAAAAGCTCATTGCAGTCGACAACTTCCTCACAAGGGGAAGAGGAGGGGCAGGTACTGAGGGAATGGCCTGCTGTTGTGTCAGGGGAGGTTCAGGTTGGATATCAGGACAAGGCTCTTCACCCAGAGGGTGGGCGGGGACTGGACC
>VWZF01002116.1:182656-234741 GCA_013396755.1 Sclerurus mexicanus
CCGCGGAGCCCCCGGTCCGGCCGAGGGGTCGGTGCTGCCCCGCGGGATGCGGGGGAGCCCGGGGAAGAGCTGCCCCCGGTGCCCCGCGGGCACAGCGGGGGATGCGCCTTCCCCCGGCAGCGCGGGCTTAGGAGATCCGGAGTTTTTAAGGGATCCTGTAGCTGCTATAAATAAATAAATAAATAAATGGAGTATTCTACTTTAGGAATCGTATCGAGTTTAACCGGGAACCTGTGCTTTTAACTTCCCACAGGGCATGCAAAAGATTTTTCTGTTGCACAGCGTTTGGCAGCACAAGCCTTCTGCAAGTCTGCTGTTGCACACTTGTGACATTCTTAACTTTATTCATGTGAAAAGAGTGGTTAAATCCTGCCTTAACAGCGTTTCAGGATCTCTATCAAATTCTTCCATTTGTTTCTAAGGTTAATATGAACCTGCTTATTGTAGAACTGATATAAAACATTTCTACTCTAGTGCTACTTCAGTAGAAATTGTAGTCTCTCCTTTTTTTCCCTTTCTCCTTTACCCCAGTGTGTTGTACATTACTGTGCATTATTGAAAAACAACAGTTTTAAAAAATTTCAAATGCCAAAAACTACACATACATCATTTTAGAAAGGTCATGTGGTGTTTGGGATTAACTAGGAGTAACTGAATTTATTAAATACCTGTCAATGACCTGCTTGGCTCTTGGGACACTAATGCAAAGCTGTCAATGAGACTTTATTTAGCAACAGAAGAATCGCATAACAGCCATATGAACCAGAGTGAAAGAACATTTGAGTGGAACGAGGCTTGATATGAGCTCAGGATTCTCTTGAGTGGAAGCCAAACTCAGTGCCAATAAGTCACTGTGCAGTAGCAGACATCCATCCTTCCAGTCTCTAAAAATATTGGCCCTCTGCTATTCTCTTCCTTCTTCCAAGAATGCATCTGCTAGCAAAGCAGTAAAATGCTACCTCCTCCCCTCTGCTTCCCTCAACCAAGAGATAGATGAATAACATAAAGTGGAGAGAAAACTAGGCGGGAGGCTGCTCACCTCATGAAGCGATGTAAGCATTTCACAAGAGGGTTCACTCACTTCTCTCATCTCCTTTTTTTAATTTTTTTTCTTTTTTTTTTTGTATGCTCGCTTTTTCTTCACCCCTTTTCTGCTTGTGTCTTTTTCTTGAGGGAGAAGCTGTGATTGGAGAAACATGAAAGCTAGTTCTTGTGTAAGATGTTGGTAATTTCTAAATCCTACTGCAACAATATCCTAATCACATTCCTTTTGGGAGCTGATTGTGGGCTAGTTCTTTTTGCACAGGGATAATGCTTGAAATAATTACAGAGAAAAAAACCCAAGGAAGACTAGAACAAATAAATTCAAGACTTTTGTGCCTTGCTTAAGGCAGAGATAGTAGACTGCTGAAAATTCTGAGGTGGAAGCGTCACAATCCGTACCATTTTCTGGGATTATAGATTTGAACAGCTGTCTCTCCTGCTTTGTATATACTTCTTGCATGTCTGAGAAGCCTGTTCACGTGCCAGCATTTTTTGGAGTTGTTGTCTAGGTGTCTGTGAATGTATGTGTATGAAAGCTCTGCAGTTGAGGTAGCGTGGGCCTTGTTTTCAGAGTTGTCCATCCTGGCTGCTCCTGATATTTTGAAAGTCATCTAATCTTGCACTTTTAGGGCACAGAGGAATTAGTGCGAGTAGGTGTAGTTCAAGTAACATGGTAGAGCAGAGTTTGTTGTTGTCAAACTGCCAGAGACATATGCAGGTCTGGTGAATTGTGGGAGAAACTGAAACTCTCCACTGGCACTTAGGACTAGCTACCAGCCCAGGTACTTGCCAAGGACTGCTGGAACGGAAGGACACAGCAGCGAAAGAAAGCATCCTTCGCATGTGTTGAGATCCAGAACAGGATGGCCAGTGATGCCTGGAAGTGATGGTGGTAATCAGTGTGCTGGGCTTGAGAAGGTCACCTCTGAACGACAGAGCCTTGTGGTTAGTGCGTTTGCCTGGGAAGTTTTAGGTCTTGACTCAAGTCCCTCTTCTGCAGGCAGATCTTGCATTTTAGATGAATTCTGCAATAACTTACATATATTTTCTAGAACTGTCATAGTCTTCTTTTGGTTTTGTGCCTGGAAGTACTCAAAATACTGTACAACAAGATGTGTCTTTTTTTTTTTCTTTCTGGGTTTTTTTTTTTCACCCTTACACGAATCTGTAGGGGGAATGGGTAAACTGGAGAGAGAGACAACTTTATTCAGTCTTTACAACAGAAAAAGGAATTCCCTGAAATATCTCTGTGCAGTTTTGACCTTGGAGTGCTTCGTGAGGCCCTTGTTTACAACAGCTTGCCTAAGACACCATCATGATAACTCAAAGGGAGATCTGAAAGTTCGTAAGTCTGTGAAGGCTGGGAGAAATATCTTAAACACTACATCTTCTACATTATTTGTAAAGCACCTAGTGCTGCTGTTACTAAGTTTCCTGAACAGAACCTGAATAAAAAGCGATAAAAATCACTTGATTATCACTAACATCACAGAATAGCTGGGGTTGGAAAGGACCTCTGGAGATCATCTAGTCCAACCCCCTGATAAAACAAGTGTGCCTAGAGCAGGTTGCACAGGACTCTGACCAAGCAGATTTTGAATATCTCCAGAAGAGGAGATTCCACAGCCTCTTTGGACAGACAGTGCTCTGTCACCCTCAAAGTAAAGAAGGTCTTCCTCATGATCGGATGGAACTTCCTGTGTTTCATTATGTGCCTGTTGCCTCTTGTCACTGAAAACCTCTGAAAAGAGTCTGGCCTCATCCTCTTGACACCCATCCTTAAGCTATTTGTAACCATTGATACGTTGTCTCTTCTCCAGGCTAAACAAGCTGAGCTTTCTCAGTGTCCTCTCATAAGAGAGATCTCTAGTCCCCTCATCATCTCTAGTCCTCCTCTGGACCCTCTCCAGTAGTTCCTTGTCTTTTTTGAACTAGGGAGCCCAGAACTGAACACAGCACTCCAGCTATAACCTGAGTGGAAGAGGAGGATAACCTCCCTCAATATGCTGGCCACACTGTTCCTAATGCACCCCAGGATACCATTGGACTTCTTGCCACAAGGACACGCTGCTGGCTCATTGATAGCTTGTCTGCTAGGGCTCCCATGTCCTTCTCAGCTGAACTGCTTTTCAGCAGGCTAACCCCTGACCTGTACTGGTCCATGAGGTTATTCCTCATGAACTGCAGGACCCTACACTTGCCTTCGTGGAACTTAATGAGGTTCCTCTCTGCCCCACTCTCTAACCTGGCCAGATCTCATGGAATGGCAGCACAGATACCATCTACCAAGATGTTGGTGTTGATCTTGCTGATGTCCTGGTAGTTCATAGCATCGATAGCCTTCTAGCATAGAAAATACCTGAATAGTGCTTTTTATTGATGTGTTTGTATGGAAGCACGTGCAACTTTCCATTTTTAAGTAGTGTTAAAAAAAGATACTCCATTTTCATCAGCGAAAATATTTTCCCTGCCCAAGAACTTGATAGCTGAATAGGGGAGCTGTGTTACCAGCACAGTCCCTGAAGGTATTTCTAGACCACAGGAGTTTTCATTAGAATACTCTTCCAAGGCACTTATGGGAGTGAGACTTGTCAAGTGTCTTAAGTGAATTGCATTGATGTTCCTGTCTTTCTCTAACCCTAACAGATGACTGATTTGCCTTAGGCTGTTTCAGAACATTAATCTGAAAAGTCATGGATATGTCTTTTCACGGATTTAACACTGCAACTGCGCAGTTTGTAGCGTTTGCCAGCTCTGAAGAACATCAAGTTGAATGGTTGATAATAGAGTATTAGGAAAGGAGTAAGTATAAGCAAGTACTAGGTGCTGTTACCCATGTGGGTTTCTCATTTAAGAACTGACATTTCACAAGTGGCACTCTGCAGCGTTTTTCTGTGTTTCCAGTTGTAGCTGGGTGCCTCATTTCCAATCTTGTCCTGTTGAACTAAGCATTGAATGTGGAAAAGTCTTCAGGAACTGCGACATATCTTATGCATGACTGAACTAAAGGAGACATCTCAAAATTGAGGGGCATGCAAGAGAGATCCTTTTTGTTTTAGAGGCAGAGAAATTGAAAGCAGAGAAAGACAGCAGTATGTCCCAGTTCATGCAACAAGTCTTGTCTCTTTTGCTGTGTTCTTCATTGAACTGGGTGTGTGTTGAAAGACATTTCCAGCCAAAAGAACTGGAGTGAGAACAGAGCAAAATTGTATGTAATGACTGAGTGACAAATTTGCCTGAACCTTGTTTGAGCCAGAATTTTGCCCAAAGTCGTGTCTAATAGGCCAAGGAAACAAATCAGGGCAATGTTACATTTTGGTTTCTCTCAAACCTTCCCCTGTAATTCACTGTATGTAAGGCCTGGTTGGTGCAAGCTTTCTCCTAGCTGTCTAGAACTGCATTTGAATACACTGTTTAACAAACTGCACATAGCCCCACATCAACAGTCTTGCCTGTTGCCTGGGTTTGTGTTGGCTGGATGACATCCACAGAGGCTGGTACTGCTTCAGCTGAATCCATTAAAATGAAATGTAATGTTTGCAAATTCTGAATATCAAAAGGAAGTGTAAGGGCAGAGAGTTGATGCAAAGCATTCTGGAAGGAGGAGCAATGACTGCAGATTTGTTAGTGTTGCAATATCTATGGACCTCTAACTTTTGGGCTCAAATGCTTAAATTTATACAGTTCAGCACATCCTTGCCAGTGATTTGTGAGCAGATAGAGGGATTGTACTAAGTTACCCAAGGCGCTTGCTATCTCTGATGTCTGATTCTGTTTAGAGTGGGATTAACTGTATATAAATCACTCCTACTCTTGTGTAGTGCTTGGGCTTTTCAGTGCATTTTTCAGTGTGTTTTCATTAGTAAGTAATAGTAGATTAACCAAGCCAAGAATTATTTGTCTTTATAGGTGACACTGAGTTTAAAAAATTCTGTTCTATTTGACTTTTCCTATGATAGGGTGGGTTGCTCAAGATGGAAAAACCGAGCTGTGCTGATAGAGTGGGGAAATGTTCCTGTTGCTTTCGGTCACATCATACATGCTTCTTTGATTTGGCCTGAGAAATGGAAGAATATGCTCAGCTGGATGGAAATAGGAAGGTAGTCAGAGGTGAAGTGTTGAGTGGATATTTTTTTAGGGCAGAGTGGGCTTGCTGCCTTTGTGTGGGAGCAGCTGAAGAGGCTGGGCAGTGGCTAATGCCTCCAGGCAGGAGAGAGGCTTTGGCAGTGCTAAGGAGAAGCTTGGGTTGGAGCACGCTCTTGGTATTGAAGAGTAGGTGAGGGGAGCTGAGGCACGTGAAGCATTTGCCAAGTTGGGTGCTGAAGGCAAGCAAGAGAAGGGATTCATTAGTGCTGATGCCTCTGGCTGCTGTGCAGTGCTGGCTGCTGCTAGGCTTGTGCTTTTGAGTCGGAGCAGGGCTTGTGATTTAGAAAGTGATCATCTAGAGAATAAGTGATGGTGTTGTGCTTTGGGGAAGGATGCTTCTGGAGCCCCTTATTTTCCCCTGTGAGAGTAGATGTATTTGCACAGAGGTTTTAAGTGCCTAGCGTCAATATTACTCTTCCATGCTCCAGACCCTTTTCTCATTTCCCCTCTTGCCCCATGTGTATTGCCAGACTTGCATGGAGTCTGTAAATATCTTCTGTAACCTTTCATGGTTAAAAAAGCTTTTTGAAGTATTTTTGGGAGAGGAAGGGGAGATTAGTTGATGACATGAGTCACGCTTTGCTGCAGGATTGCTTGGTGTGAGATGGAAGCTTCTCAACGTGTTTTGAAAGAGATGCGAGATTTTTGACACCTAAATTAGTTGATTTCAGCCCTTACCAATTAGTAAAGGGTGACTCTCATTAGTGTGGTTAATATACAGCTTTACTATAAAATTGTAGTTTTACTTAGTGGAACTAAGGCTTTTCACTGTTGCATCACTGGATCTTTGTTCAAAGAATTAATTGTAACATTGTTTGAAAGGCCTTGCTCTGTTTTTAATGGCATTTAATGAAAGGGAAAAAATGTCAGTATTGTTGTTTACTGTGGTTTGCACAAATCTCACTGTAAATCAGTGGAGAAGATTATCCTAATCTGTTTCCTATGTTTAAACCTAAAGATTGTATTGTGTATTAAAGCATAGTCGCAGAGAAATTATTGAGGCCAAAGATTACCACCATTTCAATGTCTCTTGTTTTAACTAGAAGGGTTTACCACCAACCTAAGGATGTTTTTTGTGGCTTATATTCCTCAAGACCATTTCTTAGCACTAAGCTAAAAGAAAACGAGATAGAGGACTAGATATTTAATTTTGAAGCTAATGGTTAAAAGCACATGATCGGCATTAGCTGTTCAGTATCCCTGGAGTTAAGCACTTATCTGCTGCTAACTTGCTGCAGCTATAAAATGACAGTGCTCAGTATTTACTACTGCATTTGTTCTGAAAGCAGAGAGATGCCACTATTGGTAGGGAATGCTTCTTGTTAATACCTGTGTGTTAATACCTCATTGCAGAAATACTGTTTTGAAGTGTCTTCATGCTCCCTAGTGAATTTCTAGTAGTCACTTCCCATCAAGAGTATTAATGTCGCTTCCTTTTATCTCCCCTCTGGCAAATGAACAGTTGTCATAAAGCTCTGCCGAATCAGGATGCTGACCTCTTTTTTGTATCAATTCCAATAATTATGCCCTGTGAGAGGTGACTTCCTCCTTTAAACAGTGCCAAGAAAAGACAGCCCTCTCCTCGCATTTCTGTCTCTACAGTTGAAGGATTACGGGCATTATGATGCATAAACTGTAACCTTAATATTTGTGTTTAACTACTTCAAGTGGCAAAATCCACAGATGTGACACACACTAAGCTGGTTTTGTGTGCTTGTGCATGCTTTCTTAGTTGTGCTGAGGATTTGAGTTTCACGTTCGATGTACAAAATCCACTTATTCAAGAGGTGAAGTATCCTGTGGGAAAAATAAGTTGTCTTCTGATTGAAGCACTTCTTCCTTCCTCAAGCAGGGGGAAAAAGTAACATGTTAGGAATGCTTGCAAAACTTTTTAATTAGGCTCTCCTACAGGTTCCTCAGAGAAGAGAGTCCTGCTTTGCAGCTGTTCTGTGTGTATACCTACAAGGAGTTGTGATCTCTCCCATAGCCTTGTAGTTGAATACTTTGTCTTCCTTGGGAGCTATAACAAATCTTTCATCTATAGGAGCCAAAAATGCTAAGAGGGTGGGAAAGGGAAAGGCAGCCTATAGCAGACAATTATTTGGCAATCTGTATGTGAGGGAAGGTTTCTTGTTTTCAATTGCCCATACACAAGATTTCTTTATATCTTTTTTAGCTGGTCTAATTAAGCAGTTTACTTTTTTTAGTCAAATATATTTAAGTTTTAAAATAAAAAGTCTTGTTAAGTTTAGGATTTCTGTGGGATATTGTATAATGTTTCACATCTTTAAAGTTCCTTTAAATTGTGGGTCTTTTTGCAAAAGTTTTAAAAACAGCTTGGGATTTTGTACTCCCATTTTCTCTCTCTCTCTCTTTTTTGCTATGGTATGTAAAGAAAGCCAGATAAGTAATGGTATTTGTCTTGTCTGTACCCTGGCATTTCTGGTCTTTGCAGTTCTCATCATCCTTAGTGTTATTAGAGGATGATTTAGGAGATTATTGGTCTCTTGCTGAAGTTCAGGCTCTTTTCCAGTACAGGTTGTGACAGCTGTTGTGCAATTTAAACACGTTCTCCAAAGTTTGAGTAGGTGTAGCAGAAATAAAGCAGTACACTTCTCTCAGAGTAACCTGAAAAAATTCCTTCTTTTTGATTTTTTCCAAATTTATTTTTTAAATTGATTTTTTACTATTTTACAAATACTCCATTCAGCCCAGAAAAAAACCTAAGAAATTGCTACTTAAGTCAGGGAGCAAAAAACTACAAAGTCTATTTTCCTTTTTATTCCCTTTGCATGCTAAAAAATTAAGCAAAATGCTACAAACCTGTTCTCCCTGTGATTAAATGCAAGGACTTTGAATTAAACCCCTTGTTCATATACCTGGAATCAGTCAGAAATCTGACATGGCTTCAAAATGACTGCTTAATTAGACTTAGAGTAATTTAATTAGATTTAATGATATTTAACAACTTACGGCATTACCCCATCCATGTTACCTATTAGAGGGATGTGGCCTGTGGGAAGTGTGTTTGTGTGTATAGTGTATGGGGTTTTTTGTTTGCTTGTGGTTGTTTTTTTAAGAAATGTACTTGAGTTTGTCTTAAATGGCTATCAGATAAGTATGGGATCGAACTAAATGGCACGTTTACTCAGTACTAATTGCTATTCCTGACTGGTACTAAATGTTGTATTTATGGACACATTCATAGATGTTCTGCTAAGAGTGTACTGTGTAGCTGGATTTTTAAAACTTATAGCAGCTTGCTTCATAATAATGAAATGTACTTTTATGAAACAATTGATTTTCACTTTGTTTATGAAACTGTAATCTACTGTTTCTGAAGAGTGATGTGAGATATAGTGACCCTGCATGACCTATTTGAATGTATGCTCCAGTCCTCATTTCAGTTATTTATTTATCTGACTAGACCTGTAAAACCTTTTCTACTTTTCTTCTAGGGTGGTGGGAGGAAGTTTATACAGCTGAACATCCTTTACTTTAAACTGTTCCTTCAGAAAGAATTTGTATAGCAGCTAAAACTTGGAGATGAAAGTGATTATTTTCAGTCAGCGTACTGTAAAACTAGAAATATGAAACATTTTTACATAGGTGCACTTGCCAATCCACATGTTGCTCCCTCATTAAGTTTTTCTGCAGCGCTCTAGAAAAAACCACATTGCCATGCTGCTTTAACATGCTGTTTGTTGGTATGTTTGTCCTGGATTGGCAATATGTGGTATAATTGAAGCTTTCTGTAGGAAACTTTGCCCTAGACACTGGCACCCTGTTCGTCTGTGAGAGTTTGCAGCTTGTCTGTTGCATTGGTTTTATATGTTTGTTCAACTGCTGCTTTCTTTTGCATGAAAAGGAGGAAGGGGGAACATGACTGTGATAGTGCACTGCCAAGTTATAAGCAACTATGACTCTAAGATTATATGCAGAGTTTCTTATGAGGAAGAGTCTAAAACAATTCTTCCAGCAATAACCTCTCTCTTGCTTGGAAGATTCTCTCTGCTACATTGCGTTGAGCTGTCCCAGTATATGTCATGTGTGGCTTAAGTATAATTTTGAGTTTGGTTAGTGCATACATTGTGCATACATTAGTGGTGGTGCTTGTGCTACCCAGTGCAGACCCATGGTGATAGAATAGTGAAGTTTTAATGAATGACTTTACATGCTTATTTGTGCTTTTGCCACTTTTCCAAATGGCTGCCCCGATGGTAAGGTTAAAAAAGGCAGTGGGCAGAAAAATCTGCTCATGTATGGACATGCTGGTGATCTAATTATGTAGAGACATAGCTAGTATAATATGATACATACTTGAGCATTTGGTAAAGGTTAGTTCTGTTCTTCAGTGGTCAGACTTAGGCTTGCTTTTAAGTCTGGAGAAACAGAAAGTTTCCCTTAGCTGGCTGTTAATCTTTTTTAGAGCTTGAGGGCTAAATCCTCAAAGGGTGATATAGGTATGCAAATTCAATTCAGACTTGGCTGCCTGTGAACTGAATGGTATCGAGTTGGAATCTTATTTTTCTTTCTTTTTGTTTAGATATTGAAGAAGGATAAAAAGCTCCTCAGAGGTTTGGAAGGTTGAATGTGATCAGCATGAAGAGCTTAAAAGCAAAGTTCAGGAAGAGTGACGTAAGTATTTCTACTCGGTTTGACTGCTGGTTTCCATGCTGGAAGTAAGTTCTTCACTCCCACCTTGATAAGCTTGTAGGTTAATGAATTACAGAAAAGAAAAACTTTTTCCAAGCACAAAGGCAACAGCTGAGTGTACGGTATGGAGTAGGCTGTTTCTATTCGTAGGGCCTTTCTCTGTTATGCTAATTAACAGTATTTCACTGCCTTGGTCCCCATAACTGAATCATACACATATGTGTGGGGTCTGCAGAACTTCACTTATCTTGTCCTGGAACTTTGTTCCAGATTTAGCATTAAGCCTAGTAAGGACTTTACTACCCAGTCATATTTCTGTCTAAGCATAATATTGCTCTTATCAGTGTGGTGTTTGAGCACTTAACAAAATGTTTCCTCAGTCTGTGGCAGGGTTTCTTTGTCAGCAAGAATACAGGAGCCCGCTGAGCAATTAGGGCAGCTGTGGTTTATCAGTTCTAGTGTAGTAGGAGGGGTGGGTATGAGGCTGGAGCAGTGAGGAAGACACAGATAAATATGGAGGTTCTCAGGAGGATCTTCCGAATGGCATTTAGACAAATTGGGGTGCACATCATGTGTTGCCTCTTGCTCGTAGTAGTAGTATCAGTAAAGACCCAAGCTTCTACTTGTACAGTAAGCATACTTCTCTTGGAGAAGTGGAACTATTGTGTCCAGTCCTGTTCTTGTCCTTCGGTTCCTACCACTACTCATTCCAGGTTTTTGTGCTGCTAGTAAGCAGTCAGTGCAGTAAGTATCTTTGTGTTTAATTGACTTTCCAGATATTGTGTGGAATTTGTAACAAAACTCCATAATCTGTGAAGAATGTAGTATTTCTTTCTTCATCCTAAATTTTTGTGCTGCTTCAAAACAAGTGATGTGTTGTTTATCGTGGCCAGATTTGGATGGGGTCCTGGAAAAGCTGTGTTAGATGAAGGTGCTGAAGATGCTTGGGTTTGAAAATGGAGCTTCTTGATAAGTTTTCATGTTCAGGAATGAAACTACACAGTGCACTCAGTATGTGCTTTGATGTAAAGGTTGTCTAATGGCACACAGTTAAAGTGGTGTGTCTTTAGTTAGTCTGTAGTGCACACTAGTATCAGTGAAGAAGGTAGGGTTAGTGTTGCAGTGTATCCTGCAGATGTGCTGGTTACTGCTTTGAAAGTCTTTTGAGCTACATGATAGCATGTGCTGCAGCTGCTGAGTTGGCTTCATGGCTAGCAGCATGGTGGATGCTTTATTCCTTCTGTTTAGCAAGAGCTATTTCTTAAAAGACCACCTTTCTAAACAAGCTAAATATGTCAACCAACCTTTATTTTCCAGAATATTTAGAGTATTCCAGAAATACTCTATTTTTGGATGCAGAGGGAAACACTTTTGACTACTTAAGCATTGGTTAGCCTTTGCTAGTCACCAGACTGAATCAGCCAGTGGCACAGTGTGTTGTCCCACTTCACAAGTTAAAATAGTATCACAAGTCTCATCTAACTGAATATGGCTTTCACTTTAGAACTGCTATAGTTTTGTGGTCAGATGTTACTGTTCCTGTAGCAAGGAGTAGCAGCAGTTGCTATTTTGAGTTCACCTACACCAGTAAAACTTTTAATAGGCATCTGCTTGAGTAATGAGAACAGTCCATTGGCTAATATATGATCACACTTGGAGGTTAGGTGTGTCCCTGTGTTAGGATGACTTCATTCACACTTTTGTGCTAGTTGGCTGGGATGCTTCTCTAGTGCAAAGGCTAAGTGACATGAGTGATGAAACTAGATCTTGCTGCAGCTAGTCCAGCTGCTGTTAAAAATCTCACTGGTTCACTTATTCCTGACTTATCTATCTTTGGTAATGCGTGTATGCCTCTCCCCAAAATCAAGTGGAGTCTGAAAGTAATTTCTGTTTTGATACTAGTGCTGTCTACTGGCTGGAGACAAAGTTGACCACAAAGGATTTTTCAGATACCTAAAATTTAGATATGCAGCTCTAAGAGCACAACAGTCTATATCCGTGACAGTCTGGTTTCCTCTGTTTTGAAGCCAAACCTTAAGGGCATAATTCAAAACAACCAACAGGAGCTGTTTTATATTTTGTGCAAGATAAGCAAGGAAAATTATCCTTCTCTTCACTTTCCAGAAGCTGCCCTTAGCTATAATTTTTGAGGAGAAAAAGGAGGTCTTTTTAACTCGGCTTAGTTGTATTTGTATCTCAATTTATAAGATATGGAACTGCTCTTGGACGGGGGGACGGGGGATAAGGGATATTTGAACTATTTTTCTCATTCCTTTCTAGAAGAAATCTTTAATGTATAATTTTTTAGAACTGAAGGTGTCTTGGGGTAAGGAACAGTAACCTTCTCTGTAAGCTCATTGTTAGCATAAAAAAATAAAGAGTGGGAGGAGTAGAAAATAAGTCTTCAAGGTGTGTGTGAGAAACAGGAATTACACAAACGCTTCTCCAGCAGTAAGTCTGAATGAAGACCACAAAGGAAACTTCACTGGTGTATAAAAGCTCTCCAGCCTTTTCTGGAGTGTCTGAATTCAAAGTGTGTATAACTTCTGATATTCAGGCATGTGTCTTGATGTCAAGGCACTGCTTTGGTGCTGTAGTGATACCAGTCTTGCAGCTTGTGAAAAAGACTTTCCCTGCTCCCTCTTTTTTCATGTCTGATCATCTCATTTTGGGGGTATCTCACCCTGCAGTGAGCCAGTTCAAGGACAAAAAGTGATGAAAAATTACTTTGTGGGGTGAGTATCAGCTGGATAACTCTGCTCTGTCTTACTGTAGGGTCAACCCTGAGAGGAATGGTGAAAATAGAAAGAACAGCATCCTCTTCTGCAGCTGTTGCTTGGCTTAGCTGCATTGTCAGATCAGACTCTGAGATTATGGGCCTGAAAAGCATAATGGTGGGCATGCCAGCAAAGTAGTTGCAGCAACATACAAGTAAATAAGGCCTCTAATTCAGATATTTAGCAAAATTGATGTAGTCCACAGCTGAGAGATGAGAGTATCACTCTTAAATGGAAGAGTGACTCCTCACTTCATATTTTTGCTCTATCCCTGTATCTTAACTGATTTACTGTGTGTGAAGCCAGCTCCATTAACTGGAGAATCTTTTGTCCTTGACACACTTAATGGCTGTGAAATCTTTCCTGGGGGTGACTGTTGCCATGTGAACATGTGTATTTGGAGAAAAGGAATGAGATTTATCGCTCTGTCACAAATGACTATTGTCAAAGTGATGTGTAGTCACAGGAGGATGCTTGTAGACTAGGAATCTGTGAACAGGGTGCCTAGGTGGGAGCAAAGCAGTGGACTGGAAGTTCAGCGGGGGATTTGCAGGCTTGAAAAATGTGTAGACAACAGAAACTGCTCTTGTGTCTTCACAAAGCAACAAGTCTCTTTTGCTTGACAAGCTGTATTTTCTCCACTCTCCTCATCTCTGACTTCTCATTATCAAACTCAAAACCTACTACATATTAAACACGTGAAAGCTGACCACAGAAAAGGATGACCACTCTTATTGTTACAAGAGATTATTACATATAACACTTGAAAAAAGTTGGTATAGTAATACCAGGAACTTTCACTTCAAAGCTGGAATTGTTTATGGACTGTTTATTCATACAATGGAGAATTAATGTCCATACCCAATAAGACATAGGTTCTTCACTGTTTCTACTTGGAAAAGCAGATTTTGAAATAATTCAATTAAAACAAAATACAGAGCTACTGGTATCTTATTAGGCCTTTTATTAATACTTGAGATTGGAGTGTTTTCTTTAGTAACTAGTCAGTTTGTGGCCTGCCTTCAAAAGCATCTAAAATCTTACACAGGCAGATGATGGCAAAGTGAATTTTCAAATGTGCAAAGATTAAGCTTGCCTAAACATGTTTTGCCTTCTTAAATATGACAAGATGCTCATCAAGTGTTCTAGGCACCTACACATTTAAATATCTAACTCTTTGATACTAAGATGATATAGAAATGTAAGTGATCTGTTTAGGTATATTGAATTTTAACTGTGTACTTGGTTACCCTAGAAAAGGCATATTGTGTGAAGGCTAATGATGGTTTGGATTGTTTTCACTCTTTTAAATCTATAGAGGAAAACTGAAAAGTTTCAGGACCATTTTCTGTAAGGACTGAAGATCATCTGGAAAACACAACATTGCAATTTGTCAGCACGCCAGTTGTCTTCTAATTGCTAGCTTGTTGACTGGACAAGAAGAAGCTTAGAATTGGGATTTATTTCCAAAAATCTTCAATGCTGAATAATTAAAATAGTGGAGGGTCTCTTAAAACTGAAAGTTGACTGTGCAGTTCAGCAGAAAAGGTAGCTATTGTCAGAAGCAGAGCCAAGACAGGCAGGGATTTCCCAATGCTAATTGCCAGCTCTAACTTCTGGTATTTCTGGAAATGCTTATTCGTTGTACTGTCATGTTGGGGTTGAGAAATTTGCAGTTCTAATGAAAATTTCTGCTTTTGGGCCTTTGGTGTAGTCATTGTTCCATAAATCTCAAAATAATGAGGCAGTTAGGTATGTTGTAGTGTAAAATCTCAGTTTTAATCTAGACACCATGCTAATTAAGGCTTGGCATCTCTTTTTAATGCCAAATGTTCGAAGTACTCGGCTTCCATTTAACAGTGTTTAAAGTATAAAAAGCCTGCTCGTGGGTCTGGAATGGAAAGATTGCTGGGATACCTTGTATTGAAATCTCATGTTCTCTGGACTGAATGTGTGGGACAACAAAACTTGGGTGGGGCAACTTGAAAAGTAATGAAGCAGGATTGCCTTTAAACAGTCCTTGAATTCTTTTATCCATTGAAAGCTACAATTGACCTAAAAAGGAGCATGGGATTGGAAACTGGAGTATCCACTCTGTGTTCATATACTACTTTCTTTCAGGGTAATTTTGACAAAAAGCTCACAAAGTTCACTGTGGCAAAAAAAGTGAAATGGCAGTATTGTCTGACCACTGTACACACTTATGTAGAAAATGAGTGACTGAAACTTGCTTTTATTTCAGCGTGCTGCTTTTGTTGGGTGTTGTATTAAATCAGCCTGAAAAACACATCGTTGTATCTTCCACGCAGTCTGCTGTGTTCAGTAGTGATCTTTGATTCCACTATTCAGTGTGTAGGGGAAGTCTTGATCTCTGGAGGGTGTAGTTTGTCTTCAACCACCTCGTCTTTGGAATGAAAAATTTACCTTCTCTCCCTCTTGAAACAAGTGCTGTGGCTCCTGATTCTCACTCTCTGTGTCAGGAGTCAAGGGTTCTCACCCCATTTTCTGCTCCAGAGCTATCTGGCTTCATGCCTCCAATTCTGGACAGCATAGGGCTCTGCTCTAGTCGGCTTGCTCTCCCAGCCAAAGCTTAAATGCTTCGTGCAGGAAAGAAATTAAACGTGTTCTGAGTAGCATAGAATAAGACCTGCTGCCTGTTCCAGTCATCCAGTGTGAACCTCTTGCCATCACGTAATGTATTTTCTTTATTACTGACAATAGGAATGTCCCCAGAGTACTTCTAGAATTACCTTGTTCAGGTGAACTGTAATTCTGGTGTGCTTGAGCCCTCTCTGCCTGTAAGTTATGTAGCATCTCTTTTAATGGTGGAAAGAAAATGTAATGAAGAAGGCAAGCAAAGACTGACAGCTTAGGGTACGGGAAAAGAGAAGGGAAGCAAAAAGGTCTGAAAGGGGGGAGAAAGGAGGGACAGTTGAAGCTGCAGGGTCAGAGTTACTATTTTGGTAAGTGTTCTGTGAGAAGAAGCTCTTGTGGGTTGCCTGCTGATCGTCTGTCTCTCAATGGGAAAGTACAAAGACGAAAGCTAATATTTGAGGCAGATATTTTTATAAGCAACCTGCAGCATCTCCAAATGGTTGAAACAGAAGAGAAAAGGAATTGGTTAAATGAGAACTGTGCTGTGCTGTTTGGAATTACAGTAGGCAAACCTGGGCTGGAGTTAGCTTGCTTTGAATAAACACATAGTTATTTCCTTAAACAGGATTGTGAAATGGGAGGGAGTAGGAACAAGAGAGGCAAATTGGCATATACAAACTGGAAAAAACTAGTATTTTTAAATATATTGGTAACAAGAAAGGAATCTTTGTTGTGTAGAGATATTTCTTTTGTGTCCCTTTAAACAAAGCATAAAAGTTCAAAGGCCTGAGTTTGGAAGAGCTGGAAAAAAGCAATCTTAATTTTTTCATTTATTTGTTTATCTTTAGTAAGATTTAAATGTAAAATAAATTTTAAAATGATAAATGAGCAGTCTGTGTGTTCTTACTGTGGTACACTATATCCTCTCTTCCTATTTGGCTCTACTCGTGCCTAATCTGATCTGTCCAGCTGTCGAAGTTTCCAGTTAAAACTCATGTAAAGGAGAGGATTTAAGGAATGGTCCAGTCTTTGTGTTTGAAGGTTGTTGTCTTGTTTTTTGTTGTTAGTTAAAACAATTTGCTATGAATTTCTGCTTTAATACGATCTAAGGAGTATAATAACCATACATTTTATTTTAGTGGAGATTTGAGCCTTTTCATTCTGTGCTTATATTTTGAGAGCCTATGAATGATATAAGCAGACAACAAAAGCCAAGGAATTAATCAAGCTGAAAGAGATGTATTATTTGTCTTATTTCAGCAATGCTTTCTAGCCTATTCTTCAAGAAGCTGTTCTGATTGTGTGCAGTCCAGGCAAATGCCCAGCATTAGGGACATGTCAAGTCCTTTTTCTGCTTCCTTGCACATTGTCACACATGCATCTCATTGAGGTGTTCTAAATATGTCTCATGCATTTTCTGAATGTCTGTGAAGCACGGAGGAGAATCAGAGTGTCGGTGGCCGTTTTTCCCAGGAAATGGGAAGTGTGGACTTGTGTAGCTGCTCTGATGTGTGGAAAGCTATTTAATGAGCTGTTTTTTCTGCTTCTAGACCTAAATGATCTAGATGAAACTGCAGCATTAAGCTCTTAAAAATACTGCTAACACCGTGCTGGCAAAAACCATCATGGTTGAATGTCTTTTAACTACAGTTTCAAGATGTCTTAATTTCCCAGACACACAACTTGTATCCACGTTTAGGGGTACCACAGATACTATCTCCTCCTGTATTTAGGTTGTTATGTGGACTTCATACTTGAAGTCTTCTGAGGTAGAAAACTTTTTCAGTGGTGTTCTTGTTTCACCTGACACCAGCGCTACTTTATGCTGTTTGGATTTTGAGAGGTGACTAGCAAAGCATAATCTGAAACTCAAGCTAAATTTACTCTTCTGCAGCTGTCTGAGGAGTCTCATTCCCCAGCTATGATGCATGTGTATATCTCAGATGAAATACACAGTTAGCTGTCCACAACACTTGCATCAACTTGATTATGATGATATAGGCAAAGGTGTTTTAATAACTTTGCAAATAGTGTGGTTACTGATGTGTATGTATGTGTCTGACATACCTGTGTGGCTCGGTTCATGGGTGCATACCTCTTTCCTTTCATGTTTGTTTCTTTGCTCTGTGTGTGGTGGAAACCTCTTAGGAATATTGTAAACTTGGGAAACCTGTCCACCTATCCAGAGCCTGAAACACTGCCCTTTGAAGTCAGAAGAAAGAGTTTAGTCTGCTTGGCTGAACGTTGAATCAAGGGTGAAACCCAAAATTCTGGCTCCATGAAAGCATATGGCCAGGTTCCAGTGAGGCATGGATTTCCCCTGATTCTAGCATAGAAATACATATGGCTATTGAGGATGCTTACGTTGGTGGCTTATCCAACAGTGGTTTCTTTTTGAAGTCTAGAGTAGGCTGAGTTTTTGTTGTATTCCCCTCTACTTGCTTTTTCGTTTGGTGGGTCATTGCTTATGATATGACATGATTCAGTGCAATAGGATTGATGGCAACCCCCCAGTGATGTTGCCCTTCTGATCTGTATTTCAGATGTATAATCTATAGGTGTATAGGAAGTTTAAGTCAAAGGCACTTCCTAAGATGTAGATGAACTCTGCTCACTTCCTAGAAGATCCCAACAGCATGAGGGTACAGAGTGTTAATTGATATATTTGTGAGCAGTTTTGCTGCACACCCCAGCTGCAGACAGATTGATGTATTTTGAAAGCAGTGGGATCTGCATCATGCACAAGCGCTTTATTAATCATTAAGAAAAGCTATAGTGCACTGTCAGATTCGTGTCTTCAGTTTATTGCTTCTTGTCAACAAGCACAAAATGGGTAAAGACATTGTGTAGTAATGAAATCAGATTTGAAACTATTCATTTGTGTACAACCCTTTTAATGGTGTATGAGGCAGTGATTTGTGAATACAGTTGTAGAAGCTGTTTTATCTCTAAATGTGTACTTGCTGTTTTATCTCTAAATGTGTACTTGCCTTGGAGATTGATTCTTAAAGGCCTTGGGTGAGAATCATAGATGGTTTGGGTTGGGAAGCACTTTTAAAGGTCTTCTAGTCCAACCCCCTGCAATGATTAGGGACATCTTCAATTAGATCAGATAGCTCCAAGCCTGGTCCAACCTGACCTTGGATGTTTCCGAAGCTGAGGCAATCTGCAGCCTCTCTGGACAACATTCTCCAGTGTTTTACCACCCTCACTGTGAAACACTTCTTCCTTTACATCTAGTCTCAATCTACCCTCTTTTAGTTTGAAACCATAACCCCTTGTCCTATTGCAACAGGTGCTGCTAAAAAATCCCTCTCCATCTTTCTTTACAAGCCTTCTCTAAGTATCAAAAGGCCACAATAAGATCTCCTGAAGTCTTCTCTTCTCCAGGCTGAGCAACCCCAACTCTCTCAGTCTGTCCTCAGAGAAGTGCTCCAGCCCTTTGATCTCCAGTGGGTCTGTGTCTTTCCTGTGCCAAGGACCCCAGAGCTGGATGCAGTGCTCCAGGTGGGATCTCACCACAGCAGAGCAGAGGGGCAGGATCCTCTCCCTTGACCTGCTGCTCACCCTGCNACCACAGCAGAGCAGAGGGGCAGGATCCCCTCCCTTGACCTGCTGCTCACCCTGCTTTGGATGCAGCCCAGGACATGATTAATTGGCTTTCTGGGCTGCAGTCACACAGCATTGGCTCGTGTCCAACCTTCCATCCACGGATACTTCCAGATCCCTCTCCACAGGCCTGCTCTCAGCCCCCTTCATCCTCCAGCCCATACTGATACCAGGGTTGCCCTGGCCCATGTGCAGCAGCTTGCACTTGGTCTTGTTGAACCTCATGAGGTTCCCTTGTGCCCACTCCTTGAGCTTGTCCGGGTCCCTCTGGATAGCATCGCATCCCTCAGGTGTGTCAAACGCAGCACCAGCTTGGTGTCACCTGCAGACTTGCTGAGGGTGTGCTTGCTCCCACTGTCTGTGTCACAGATGCAGACATTAAGCAGTGCTGGTCCCAGCATAGACCTCTGAGGGACACCTCATCACTGATCTCCATCTGGACATTGAGCTGTTGACAACTACCTTTTGGATGCAGCCGTCCAGCCAATTCCTTGTCCACCAAACAGTCTGTCAAATCCATGTCTCCAGTTTAGAGAGAAGGATGTTGAGGGAGGTCATGTGTTGACCACATTTTTTCTACATGCTTATCAGGGAGAAGAAGCAAGACACTTTAATTCCTTTAGCTGTGGCTAAGGGAACCTGAACAGGATGTCATATGCTTACGCTGAACAATGTCCATTGAGAAGGACTACAAGTTCGAGCTATCTTGGAATATATGACTGAGTGGGATTTCTGTGGATTTCTTTTTGGTCATGCAGTTGTGTTTCTGTCCCACTTGATACAAACAGCCTGTTGCGGTCTAATTTTGCAGGATTTGTCTCACAGCTGTCTCCTGTCGTGTCACAGTGTAAGTACAACAGGCAGCAGGTGTGTGTCCCTGCAGCTCTCTTGGAATAGGTGTTGCAAACAGGGCTGTGCCTGTGGAGCACTAGTACGGCAAGAAGCTGCTCTGGGCTTTGTGTTGGGCAGCAATTTTTTTTTCAATCCTGCAGTGAATACCACTTCTTAATGCAGATGTTGTTTGCTTATAAACTTGGAGTTGCTCAGTGTGTTTTGGTTTTGTTGTTCATAGTGTAGGTTCCTTGTGTGCAAGCCAGGTCTCGCTTCAGCTGGGTTGCTGTGCTGGTTATTTAGCATGTTGTGCTCTCAAGAGGAAGGCTGTGTTATCCATGTGTTTGTGAGGAACATTATCTTAGACTAATGTCACAGCAAAAAATTCTTGAAAATTTCCTGTGGTGATGCACTGTGGCAATCTCCGTTTACTCAGATGATGGTAAGATGCATGAGGTCAGATGTAGGCTGCTGGGTTTTTATGTTTGTGAGTAATTTTGCTTTCTTTAGAGGGCCACTTGAGACAAAAAGTAATTTATTAATTTATATTGCTTGCTAAGCTGATATAGTGAATGGGATGGGACGAACATGAGCAGTGTGTGGGGAAAATGGTTACAGGTAAGTTTCCTCTGTTGAAGGGTGACTATTGGTTTGTTATGTTGCCTAGGATTCTGGAATAATGGATGATATGTTTTTTCTCATTTTTAAATGTGGGTTCTTGCTCAGTAACTACACATTAGGTAGTAACCACCAAAGTTTTGTTATTATTTTCTTCTTTTAATTTAGTCTGCATGAAGAGACACGGGACCCTCCTCTGGCCATAGGAGCTTTTGTCCACACTCTTCTCATTCACCATTATCTTTGCATAGTTTTGGGCAAATGAGTGACTATGGCTGCTGTTTCACCTTGTAAAATACATAGTATCTACTTAATTTAGCTGTGCGGTGATGAAGGGAAGGGTACCAGCTCCAATATGAGAATTTATGATGCAAGCTGGAAGAAACATTAAGTGACTGTTCTTTAGAGACGAGGAGATGAGTTTAGTAAATTAACTTGTAGCTGAAATGTGCTTGGCATTTTTTAGTGTTTTTCTTCTGGTAGCGTAAGAATGTAATTGTTATGCCATGGTGTATTTTTCCCAATCCATGCAAGTGAGTTTCCATGCCTGGAATTCAGATTTATAATCTGTTTCCCCTCCCTCCCAGCCCCAATGTATCATGATACTTTTAGATGAAGGTCAAGTCACTTTATAATTTATTCTTGAAATGCCAAGTTGCCTCTTTGTTGCAATGGTGGCTCTGGTTGTGTCTGTCTATAAGCTGACAAGAAAAAAGTCTGCTATCTGGACATTATACATAAATATTACTTAATGACAGATTTCTTCCTGCTCTTTGGCAGCAGCAATTCTTTCACTCATTCTCTCCTGTCTCTGGGATAACTCCCACAGGTTTAATAACTGTGGTTGGGGCAGAACTTTAATTTTCTTAAGTTTATGTTTCTGTTTTTAACACTAATAGTTTTTCTGTTGTCTGAGTCCCCTGCCCCCCACTCCCCCACTGGTCTGTATATTACATCTGTAGTGCTTAGTATCTTCACTTTTATGAATGTAAGATTGTTTTGGCTCTGTACCTACAGCAAACACAATTAGAAAATTACATTCTTTGACATTGAAAAACCAAATTAAGCATTTTCAAGTAGCTTGTACATGGTACATGCACTGAAGCTGGCTGCAAATAAACTTAGTACAACTTAGAGGGAGGGGAACAGATACCATAAATCTTGCCATTGGAATTGACTTAAGCTCCTAGTTGAACAGCATGAGAACTGCCACCGTAGTGCAGTAAAGGAAGGAAAGCTTACAAGATTCAAGAAGGGCTCAGTCCTTCATCTTTCAATGCAGTTTTCTGCAGCCTTGTGCAGGGGCTTGTTATCCCACTTTCATACGTTAAAAATAAGGCTGAGACATGTACAATTATGGATAGAAAAGTAATTCTGCACTGCTCAAATACTGTGCAAATAGGAGGACTCTGTACATTCTCATAAGGAGAGACAAACAGCCCACACTAACTTCTTTCTCAGCTCTACATAGCTTGAGACTCCTCAGACATTTCTGACCTTGGTGTGGCTGCTGGCTGTTGTTGTAAACTTGTGTCTCTTGATCAAGTTTCCCCCTGTTTGACATCCCTGGGTAGTTTGTGGAGGTGCTGCTGTTTCATAATGGCCCTGATAATAGTCTCCTTTAATGATCTTCTTTGAAAAGTCGAGACTTGTTTGTGGTGGCAGGGGGCTCAGAATTTTGTAGGACCACATCTTTTACATTTAAGTAGTTCAGTTGAAGGATTACTCCCAGTATTTGTCAATGCATGATCATGCTCTGACCTAGAGCATGTCTCCTCCTTCCATTTTCAGAATAGTGTGGGTTTTGGATGAATTGTGAGTTTTCACACACAGCTGAAATACATCTTCTTTTCAAGTGTGTTTGAATAATCCATAGTGATTAAGCAAAACAAGTAGGAAAGAATGTGATCTTGCTATATGCCATGATTGTAATGACCCCCTCTTTGAAATAAATCAGTTGTTTGTCAGAAGACTCATGTCTGCATAAGCACACGACATTGCTGCAGACAGGAAGTGCCCTAGTCTGTTGACCTCGTCTCCCAGGGAAAATCAAAGTTCTCATTAAATTAAGAAAGAACAACAAAAAAGCCCCCAGCTTGTATTAGTGAAAGACAAAGGCAATAATATGTACAACTTCTTTTTTCCCCCCTATTGTTTATGCATGTGCAATCTGATATTTAAATTGCTTTTAAAACCTTTTTAATGCAGCTGAAAAGAGTGAGGTCAGATATATTTTCATAGGGTTATATTACACTCCACAAGGGTGAACAGGAAATGGTTTAAAGGAATGCCAAGAAGCCCCTATTCCCTGACCAATTCCCTTGTCTTCTTTTAACCAGCTTTATTTCACATTGCATGCTTCAGCTGCTGTAAGCATTTCTGTGTTGAGAATAGGGGAAGGTTTCAGGTTCTTAAGTTACATCATCCAAGTTCCTTTGCTTGCGATTTAAAGAAGAAAACTGTCTGGATTTTAAATACAACTGTATACAGACCAAGCGTGGTGAAACAGATCTTGCTATATGCTTTTCTCATCTGTTAAGGAGTGTTAGGTGTGCTACCTTATTAACACTAGAAATGAGGGTAGTTTAGTATGAGAAGAACATTCATCACAATTTTCAATCATTACCACTGTTTTCAGGAGTTTGCATTTGAATTTATGCAGTACCATCCCCATATATTGCCTTTATTTCATGAATTCTAATGAATCTGGTTTTAGATAGGTTTTTGTGTTTTTTCAAAGCAGCCTTTTTTTTGTCTTCAAGTCTAAATCTAGAAAACTGATAAAAACTTAAACACTGCCAAATCTGCTCGTACAAACTATCAAAGGCAAGTAATTAAAGAAAAGCACAAAAAAATTCAAACTCAGATTTAAGTCTTACTGTACCATACACACTCCCTGAAATGTTTAAGACTGTTTATATCTCTTTGGTGGTTTTGCTGACTTGTCACCTAAAACATCCAGTTAAGTAACACAAAGGAACATCTTATAGGAAAGAAAATTTGGAAGTAGATGTTTCAAAGAGCTGCAGGGGAAATAGCTTGTTTTCTGGAGATGCAGTGATCTGTACGCAGCGTAATCTTGGGCTTCCTGCTATTCTTAGGTGAGGCAAATCCCTTCCTCTGTGAGGAAGGTTGCTTGCTAGTCACCTCTCTCTGAGACTTTAAACAGATGTAATGAACACTCTTCTAACACCTAACTTTTAGTGTAAAAGCTCGTAAGTCTTCATACCTGATCTGGCTGATTCTGGGTTGTATTTGGTGGTTGCACCCATTGGCTGGTGAGTAGGGCAAATCTTGCAAATATTTGCAATGTGTGCCAGAGTGCTGCCACGCTGAACATGCAAGGCTAAACCAGAAATGTACTAAATTCCTTCAAAGACTGTGTGTGTGACGAGTTTTTTATAGTCTTGTCTCTGCGTGAGTCATTTCAAACACATACACAAAAGTGTAAGTTCTAAAAGTAACCTACTGCTTATCTTAAAATACCCTTAAATAGCCACACTAGACATTATCCTGTGCTGTTTCAAACTTGGATATCAACCCAAGATGTCTAAAGTATGACAAAACTAGATAAGCTGACCAGTAATGTCAGTACACATTCAGGAGTTTAAACTTACTAATGTCCAGCTCCTGTCTTACTCAGAAGATGCAGTTGTAACTTCTTCTATAGCTTCTGAACACGGTGATTTGGTTTTCCAGAGTTCAGCAGCTTTGCTGAGCATCTAGCTTAGGTGATCTCTTGTAACAGTGTTTACAGAAGTCAGAAGTATTTGCACCACAGTAATTATTAAAGAGGACTAGGAGCTCTGGTTATGAAATCCATCACCTGTAACAATAATTAACACTGAATGGTTGTGTAGAAGGCATGTAGTATATGCTAAGAATCTATAGTTAGGACTGAGTGCCTGCTAAATGACATAAAAACCTTGGTTGTTGAATACTGTAACTCATTAGACATGGGGGCAGGACCTTATGATGATAATAGAAGGTCTTCTGCAGTCTTTCTGGCACTCGTCATTCTAGACTTAATTGGTTTTCTATGCAATTACTCCTTATCAAATGTGTGATTTGTTGCAGCTTTGGGTTGTAAGGAGAGACTTAGAAGTGTAGAACTGGTGTTACACCCCTCCCTCTATTCCCCTGCATTTCTGGTCAGTTTTCTGTTTGTTCATGGTCTGTTTTGATAGGAGAAGACATTAACAGAGAAGACAGTCAACCATTTTGTTTTCTTCTTCAAGACTGCTCTGGCAAAGTCAGCCTGAGACCCTTGCTGGATCTTCAACATTGCCTGCCTTGTGGGGAGGTCCCTTCAGTCTCCCTCTGTGGGAAAAGGGTTGGGGCATTTGAGATCGCCTACCACTTCTGAGCCCTGGAGAAAATTTCTTGGTTGGAAGCAAACAAACAAAACAAAAACAGAAGGAAAAGAAAATGTGTCTACTGACATCAAGTCTGAGTTTTATTTGAAATAGAAAAATAGGAGCTTGCACTGACATGAATCATCATCATCATTCATGTTCTGTTCCTTGTTTTCTCTTCAGCTCGTAGTGGGTGGAGTTCAAAAGTGTTTTGAGCTAAACTAACTTCAGAAGACACTAACTTGGGAGTGAGTTACCATTGGCCAGGGCCTCTATTGTCCTACTGTGGCTTTGAGGATCTTTTGGCATGTCTTCATGTAGCTTTTTCACGCTGCCCTTGAGGCATTGTGCTTACCATTAGATCCTAGTTGTTACTGCTATAATGAAAAGCATCATTGCTAAGCCGTGTCTTCTTCCCCCTTTCCGAATCCCTTTGCTGTTCCCTGCAGGCTTATTGTGTGTCTGTCTGTACCACAGACAGCTTGTGCTGGACCAGGACCTTGCCATGCCTAGTGCTGTTATTTTTATCTCCTCTTCTTGCCCTTGCAGTTTGAGGGGTTCTTCTCTTGCAAAGCTTCTTTCTAAAATGAATGCCACATTTCTCTCCCATAAAGCACAAAATGCAGATGATCTTACCTAAAAGACACTGTGCTTGTTTGTGGAGCAGTGGGTAACATAATTTGTGCTATGCAGACTTGCCGAACGTGAATAAATTGCAATCGCCCAAGTCGATGAAAGGCACACATTATCTGTTTCTGGCAAGAATTATATTGCATCTAATTAGGCCCAACTTTAGAACATAGCATTGCATGAGAAAAGTTAATTACAATGTTCTTAGTCTTTGTTACAAGAAAGCCTAGTGGTGGGGAAAATCAGCAGTTGACATTAATTTGTGTTCTCTTACTTAATGCTCAATGTCTCAGTCTTTTAGCATGTAAGCTTGCCAGTCCTGCCATGCACTGCAGTGTCTGGGGAGAACGTAATTTCGGATGAGGAGAATGGCAGGGAGAGACTCTTCTTTCCAGTAGTGTTCATGAGGTTCTCCTTCCTCAGTGGCTCAGCAGTGTTTTTAAGGGAGTTAATCAACTAATTTTGGGGGGTTTTTTGTATGTAAGACAATAGGGCGGAGTTGCTGTGGTTAGTGTTAAAAATACCATTTGTTAAAAATACTATTTGTTATCTTCCTTACCTTCCTTCTCAACCCCCCAATTTAAGCCTCTTTCCTAGCAAAAGAGCCTTACCTGATTTATGTCATGACTATATACGCTGTGTAAGTTGTAAGTAAAGTGACCCTTTTAGAAAACATCATAAGAGCGTTTGCAACCTTTCTTGAGACTGGGCAGAATCAGTCTTAGATTTCTTATATTTCACAAGGTCCTTTGTGAGAAGCAGAACTGGCAAAGCCTGGCCTCCGTATGTGGTTATTTTGTATTTCTCCACTTCATCACAATATGTGTTGTTTTCCCAGTTTGGCCTTCCACATCTGTCCTTTCTGCTTTCTCTGGAATGTGTGTAGGGGCAATTCTCTGCCGTAACACTTTCCCCATGTGCTTGCCAGGCATCAGGCAGTGTCTGCTGGGGCTGTTCCAAATTGCCAGAGCAGGTAGTGCAGGTAGCTGTTGGCATTTGTGAGATCAAACAAAACAGCTAAAGCTCATGCTGCAGCCTTTGGTGAAAGCACTGTATTATTCTTGTCAACATGATCACAGGTTTTCATGAAACTTGCATGAGCTTATTTATCTGGGAAGATGGCTTCCTAGCTTTTGGTAATCTTGGAGTAGGTGTACTGGTATAGAATGGTTGCATAAACCTCCTGGGGGACTCATGGTGGAGAAGGGACTGACAACAAATTAAATTTTATTTCTAAAGAAATAATTCTAGAACAGGAACAGGATCCTCTCACTTGTATTGCTGAGTTTGCTAAAGCTGCCCTTATCGAGGGCTGAAGGTTTCTCTTGGTCTCAAAGTAGTGCTAGCAGAAAGCTACCAGCTGGGACCAGTTTTTAAAGCCAGCAATTTATATTCAAGAATAGGGATGTGGTTTCTGCTTGTGCTAAATAAACTTGTTAGGAGATCCGATTCTACTCTGTAAAATAGACAGAATTATAAAAGTAGTGTCACATTGAACTTGTTTAATAAATCTACTTAACATGCCTGTTCTGGAGACTGTCTTTGTTTCGGCAAGCATCTGGCCACACTTTCAATTTGAGAATAATCAATGGTAGATTTTTTTTTTGCTCCAGTGCTTTGTGCAACAGCACTTTCAACTATGACTGAAATGTTAGGATGAATTGAACTCTGACACACATCTGCCTGTACTGTTTCTAATGAAATAAGTAGATCTCAACCTTTTGCTATATTGAAATATTTTTTTTTCTACCTGGTGTCCTGAGTGTTATATTGATAGGCATGACCTTTGGTCAAAGAACAGTCATATTCTATCACTGTCAGTGTTTGAGAACTTTAGTGATACAACTTGCATCCTATTTCTTGCTACCCTTACACTGTGGATGCAGGCAAGAAATGAAAGAGAATAGGATATTTTATCATTATCATGCTTTGTTGTATGGTGTAAATTTTCCAGCTTCACCCTTCAAAGATAGAGATTATTGACTCTTACACATCTGAAGACATACATGCAAGAATGTTGTCTGCCTGATGCCTGCTCTGTTGTGGTTGCTGCCTCCTCCAGCCTGTCAGGGCAGCAGAGGTTTTATGGGAGAAGGGTATTGAGATGCCTTGTCTCGGGAGACTTTGCCTGAAAAATAGCAGTGATTGGGTAGTTTACATGCAAAATATGTATCTTTTGTATAGAAGATATGTATAACATTCTTACTGGCTTTCTAAGGAGCCTTTTCTATGAGCCTGTTACCTGGACAAGGTACTGCAATCTAATAAACAATCAAGATGTATTAGTATAATAGCAAATCTATCTGACAGATTCTTGCATTTCAGACAAATACAAGTCAGGGATGGACAAGTTCTGCAACACAGATTCTGTGGAATAGCTCGGGGGATGCTCTTTCTGTGAGAATGAACTCTTCATGGTCTTGATTGCCATCGCCTGGCTTCCCATCTGTCTTCTGGGAAGACCGACAAGAAAGATGCTCCACTATAGGACATCGATACTGTACAGATGTGGTGACTTCCATAATCTATTTCTCCTAAGCACACACATGAATCTGAGTGCAAAAAAGGATTGTTTAGAGTAGATGAACCAAAACAGTTGTGGGATTAGTGTTTTGAGACAAAGAGATTTTGCCCTCTTCCGTGGGGAGATGTTGGGACTTGTAGCAAAATGCATCAAACCACAGTCTACATAGCTTTGAGGAATATAATACATAATTGTGATACCATTGCATTTGAGTTCTACTGTTTCTACTTGTGGTGTTTCAATGGTGCAGTTGTTTTGTGAGCCTGGGATGCTCTCTGGAATGATACAGACCGAGTGGTTGCCCATTGAGTCATCTGTGGCAGAGCGAATACTGCAGTAGGAAAATATGTTGTAAAAGCAAATCCTAAAAACTTGCATTCATTGGTAAAAACAGGACTTTGCAATGCTGCCCTTTGTAAAACACAAGCAGTCAGTGGCCTCTTCATTAGTATACTTAAATGTCTGGCACTACCAAGACCCTACTGCACAAACTTCTTTTTCCTTCATTACTTGCAGGCTGAGTTGGGTTTGCAAGAAAAAGCTCTGGTTCCCATTTTCATCTGAAATATGAACTCTGCTTTACATTCCTGACCTGTAACAGAGCTATTTCAAAAACATGCTTTTTCTCCTTCAAAACAGCATGTGTTGAATTATAATGGCCCATCCTGCAATGCAGACATTTTAATTTTCAACAGGCATGAATGTCTGCAAGGAGGTGAAAGTTCGGAGTGAGGGGGGAAGGCTAACTCAGAAAATATGAACAGAAATATGTTCCATTCCCAGCCCTCTGTTCTTTAGAGCATTCTCACTAAAAGAAATTAAAACCAGAAAGAATTTTAAAACGATTTTTATCTTGATGCCTGTTTGAGGTTTTGGAATGTAAGTCCTGAATAAAAAGCCGTCTTATGTTTGTGTACAACTGCACAGTATTTGGATGGTGGAGGGAAAACACACCTTTCATGTCTAAAAGTAGATCTGTAATTATGTATAATATGCAAAGGTATCTAACTGACTTGCTTCGTCATGGCATTATGGCCTAGAGGAAGGGGAGCCTTCTGCAAGCAGTGTTTTCCATTGAAGACACTGAAATTCTTCACACCTTGTAGAGCATGTTGTCTGCAAGTTGTGTGCATGTTGTTGAGCTGTTTAATTTTGGCTCCTGCTGGATCTGTTGCTCACTACTCCCCTGGCTGCATTCCAAGCAGCAGATGAGCTGTTTGCCTAATGGGAGATGAAGTTCTTGCTGTTGCAGCTTTCTGTAGCTCAGGGACTGAGCAGCAGTGGAAGTAAAGGTGTGAATTTTGCTGTACTTCTGATAAAACGTAAGGGTGGAGAGTCTGAGAGGAAAGTTGGGTGCAAGTATCTAAAGGGCTTAAATTGTGGTGGTGGATTGACTGCCACAGGGTGCTGGGAAGGTCTGTTTGACTTCCCCAGAGAAGAAGAATGTCAAGTCAGGTTTTTGCAAAAGCATATCCACCTTGACATACACATTACTGAAAAAATGCTGTGTGCCTTTAGAGTAGTAGAGATGTCACATATCACTTGTACATCCTTAGGCAGTCTTATGAAGCAGGAGGGTGTTACACGTGCTAACATAATAGAGAACACGTCTCTGTTGCAAGGATCTAGAAGTCCTGTTTGACAACATGGTGTACAAAATTAAACCGAAGCATTGGAACCACCTGTTTTCCTAGAGCCTGATTTATGCAAGGATTCACTTCTGACAGTTTGGTGATAAATATTCCTTTACTTTAAAAAAAACTGCAAGTACTGCATGTGTTTTTGTGAATAGGTGAGCTGCACAGATGCAGTAAGTAAGGGCAGAAGCTTAAATTTTAATTCATGTGTGTGCTCAGAAGAAATGCTGAAATAGAAGGAAATTGCAAAATCAATGCAATGAATTCTAAACAAATTATGTTTTCCTTGTCCTAGCCAGCATGTAGCTTTTGTTGACCATGTTTCTCTAGCTTATTGATTATGCCTGAGATGTATACAGATCCATGTGCCTTAATAATGGGTGACATTTGTGTTCAGTCTCCCTGTGGCTGTTTCAAAATACATACGTGGAAGTGTGTTCTCCTAGCTGTGTTCACAGAGTGACTGTGAAGTGAGTGCTTTGCAAAGAGTTAATCTTTTTGCCTTTTGAGGACTGCCTGTAGGTGACCCAGCTGTGTGGAAAACAGGTAATACAGAACATAAGCTGGGTCTAGCTGACTGTGGAAAAGTTCACCGTGATAACATGCTCCATCTTCCCACCTAAACAGTTAAGGAAACTGGAATGCTTAACCATGCAAATCAGATACAATTGTACTATTTGAATGGATTCTTTGCCCTCTTTTTTCAGCTGTTGGTGCAAGAAATGCCCTTTTGTGCTGTCTTCAGAAATAGAACAAAAGTATTCTTGAATACCATGCATCATCGTAGATGTGTTGAATTCAGTTTTCATAGCTCTTTCCAGTTCTCATGTGACTGTTTATTGCAGGGCTCCACAGCTTATTTCTCAGATACAAATGATTTTAGGCTCAGTTTAGAAGGGGCAATTTCAAGGTGAATCTGCTGTTCTGTTATTTTAGAAGTAAACATGAGTATTTGTTCCAGCATGTGTCCCTGAATACCAACTCTCTGTCCTACAGATTGTATTAAACTAATTAAATAATTGGTGTATTTTCTGCATTTGGTGGGGAGAAATCCTACTTAGGTGAATAATGCTGATATGATATGTTATGTTCCATGTTTTGGTATGGCTTATTATCTGTACAATCTGTAACAAAAGCAATTAAATGAAAAAAAACCTCCTTATGTGTACAGAAGCCTTCTATCACACTGTGTTGTAATACCCACATATACAGTAGGATCTGGACACAGTTATCTTCTTTATGTTGAAGTTCTAGCTATGCTGGGAGAATAGTTTAAGTATTATTTAATTTGGTGGTTCTTTTCTTTTGTGTTCCTGTGTTCTGCTCAAGCCCACAGAAATTGACTATATGCAAGAGAGAGAAAAATTTTGGTAAAATACATCATCTGAGTTCTACCAGAGCTGTCTAGGAGTGATCTCCAAGGTAACCAGGCTTTTACTGACATGACTCAATAGCTCTATCTAAAATAAGTGCTGGTAGTGACTGCCTTTCTGCAGTAGCAAGAAACATCATGTTTCAGTGGGTGCAAGTAATTAGCACTCTGTTTACAGTCCAGTGTTTTCTGTGGAGATCATCCATGTGAGATGGGCTCTGTCTGAAAGGGTCCAAAGTTCATTCCCAAACCGCCAAGGTCAGAGGAGACCATGTGTTGAAACATGGTAAACTTCTTGGGTTGAGAAAAGATCTTTTCTGTGCTCATATCCCCAGTGATTGCGCTTTCAACCAATTAAAAAACAATATGGAATTTGGTATGAGGTGCCTGTGCAGGCACTGGAATATGTAATGAAGCCTGAAGTTTTACAGGCTAAACATACACTTCTTAAACATAGTAATTTTTGACAGTTTAAAGGTAATAAAAATGTTGCACTACAGCACCTAATTCTTTTACTTCTACTGACATGCAAGGATTATTTTTATTGCCTTTTTATTGTATATTCCAGTCTCATGCAAACAGCATATGGATCATAAACAACCTGGTATGTAATTCTGGACCTTACATTGAAATTCTATCGTTTCTGTTTGCAAAAAGTGATGTCTCTTAAAATAGCAGTGGCATGAGTGGCTATAGTGCTTGTGGTAACTCAGAGCATATATAGTGTGTCAGGATGTATGGCGTGCATTGATAAAGCTCAGTTAGACTGGCTGTCATCCACTTTCCACTTCAGTTTTCCTGTTTGACATTAAATGTTTGGAAAACTTTTTGCATAGGCATAGAAATAAAAGAATGACGCATGCTAAAATAAAACAAAGCTAAGGAAGTGGCTAGCTACCCATGAAGCTCAATATTAATCTAAAACTTCTAATTTATTTCCAAATAATGTAATACTCTCAAAATGTTTCTCACTTGCCAAGATGTTTGGTCACTGCCTTCGTTAAAAAAAACAAAGCAAAACAACAACAACAAAAAGATAGCCAGAATAACTCAAAAAATCCGCAACAAAATCCCACAACCAAACTGAATTGAAGTGGTGGAATTCTCCTTTCTCTCATTTATACCTGATGTTGATTATTTCTTTTAATTTCCAGTCTGAAAAGCTAGTGCATAAAAGCTCTTTGTAACACGCAATGGAGACTTCAGGTGACCTTCCAGCAACCGTGAAGCCTTGGCCCAGGGTTTGATGTCTTGTGTAATCAAGAGCATTTGCCTAAAAGAAAGTGGCATTGGAGATGGCCAGCCTCTAGTGAAACAGCCCAGTTTTACAAGGGATAGCATAATAAAACCAGTTCAGTGGCTGGGCAGGCATTCAGCAAGCAGCCTGAGGCAACGTGTTGTGTCAGGGGCTGAGTACAAAGCCTTGGACAGCTGCAGCACAGAGGTTTAATTTATAGTGACGTTGCAGAGTGCTGTGCCAAAACTTTCCTCATTCCTAAGGAAACACTTTCCAGTGCATAATCGTTCAGCCTTGTAGAGTTCTTTAGAGATGCTGAAGAGCATTTCGAGCTTTTTTTCCTCAAGCAGATAGCAATGTTCTGTGGTGAGATTATGGAGGAATTGTCTGTTCACGCTTTGCTGTGATTTCCATCGTCGCTACAGTAATATTACTCCCAGATTTTGCTAGTAGCAGTATCTTCACTGTAAGATTTTCTGGAAGAGTAACATGTGGTTGATTTTACTGTCTTAGTCAGTCTCTTCCCATTCAAACAACATACCAGGCCAAAATCTTTAAAATTTGATTTCTCAGAAGTAATTGCAGGGCTGTTGTGAAATACTGTGTAGAGCGTTCCAAATAGTAGTCCTTGATTTTCTTTTTCCCTTGAATCAGTGAAGATTTTTAGAAGGATAAAACAAAACTGAAATGTGGTAATGGATAATTCAACAGTTTTAAAAAATATTCTTTTACTAGCATGAGGGCCAAGTTCTTGAAAGCTTCCGTTTCAAGTCCATATTTAGGTACATAAACAAGATATTTAGCTTTCAAAATGGCTGGTTCAACAGTTCAATATTTCTACAGTGGGATGTGCATGGCATAAAATACACTTAATGTAAGAGATGATAGTCCACTGAAGTTGCATCCTTTTATAGTAAAGATGTGTCCTCAGCCGCTATCAGAATGACTGTTATATCCATCCTTAGGTTTTTATTCCAACCCTAAATTAAAGTGTGGCTGTAGCCTGTCTTCCTTTTAGACTTCATCCCTTGACTCAAGTTACCATTAAAAGCCCTTGCCAGAAGATTATAGAAATTGGTGGCTGGGGCATGAGGAGACCATACAATTGAAAGTATTCCAGGTTCTGCCTGAGTGGTTTAGTAAGCGTAGCCAAGTCTTGTGGCTTTAAACCATCTTTGTTCTGCCATCATCTGAAAACTCTTGGGCTGGTGATGCAGAGCTGAACTGTTGAATTCAAGATTACTGCCTTGCTTTTCTTTGTTGTCTTTGGATACTTGGGAAACAGTGGAGAGATCTATTTGGACCTGTAGTGTACAGGTTGCTTGAGCATGGGGGATCCTTTCTTAGGACTGTGCTTTTTGATGAGGTGAAGCAGAGATGAGTGGTAACAATTTGGGGTTTTTAAACCACCTACAACAAAAAGTGAAGGTTTTTAAAGAACTGTTAGACATTATGTGCTTAATTAAGGCATTTGTGTATACCTTCTTAAATGGCGCCCTGAATATAATGAGGACCAGAGTGATAACAATGTGTGGAATGGTTGCTGTTAATTCCATGAGATTATGTGAAATAATTGAATAACTGAGGCACTGCTGGCTTCTGTTGCACATATTTGGGTAATTAATGCATTGAAGAGTACTTTATCTGTTATAGTTGGTGACTCCAATTTCCTTCTCAGCAATGTTTTTCATTCAACCTTTACATAATGCAGAAAATTACATTCTTTGCCACTTTTTTTGGAGAAGTTTATTGTTAATAAGTGTGAAGTAGTAATAAACCACAGGCTGCTTTCAGAGTTTATAAAGGCAAACTTCTTTAAAGCTGTGTTGCTTCAGAAAGGTGTAATAACTTGTTCATTATACCTGTTGAGCTGAGCAGTTTTTGTAATAATAGTGGTTGATGCATTAATGCAGATTTTAAGAGCAATACCAATTTCTTTTCCAAGAGAAGGTTTAAGAGTATTTATCTTGGAATCTTCTAGAAAACCCTGCTTATTTGTGTAATACCTTTTTAAAATAGCTAGCCAGATGGATCCAGGGAATGCTTGTGCATGTCACATACGTCTAACGCCTTTCCTTCTCCTGGGACCAAACTAAATTACATCATATTTTATGATTACAGGACAGAATTTTGGTGGAACTTGGCCATATGGTTGAGTCATCTGTTCTTTTCAGTTTTGGAAGGATTATACTAGCATCTTCAAAAGACTGTTGAATTTATTAGCTTTTTTAACCCATAAAATTTGGAAACCTTCTGCTGTCTTTGGCAGTGAAAACTATCCCATTTTTAGCTTATTATTTATGTAATCCTTTGCAGTTATTAACTGAATCTGTTAAAGATGCTGTTACTGGATGCAAAGGAAAAGATGCTTGTATGTTATTGTGTTTTTCCTATCTCATGAGGTGGAACGGAACCCCTAAGATGTGTGACATCAATTCCTAAAAGAAACCAAAAGAACAAAAAATACACACTCTTTGCATTTTTGTCATGACTCATGAAGTTCTTAGTCATTATCTCTTCTCCCTTGAAGACTTAAAATCTGTTACAAGTCCTTGCTCTCCCTCTGCTACTCCACCCTTTCACATGAATTATTGAAAAGCATGTTTTGAAAAAGATGAGAATTACCTCGCCACTGACTGGCCATTTGCTCCAGGGAACAAGTCTGAATTCAGCAGTTACTCATTCGGAGCTGCTGCATTAAATGCACTCCACAGAGTCCAACATAGCCTTGGTGTGCAGTCTCAATCTGTGAAATATATTTAGAGTAAACTGATTGTGATGGGGGAGCATGACTAGGGATATTGGTCAGATCATTCTAACTTGTAAGCATCAAGGGGAAAACTTCTTCTAAGATGTATATTACTGCTGGACATTTCTCTCTTGTGTCAGCCCCTCCACAGCCTGTGACAAAGAGGTTATGGCTGTAACAGGGTGTTTTTGATGATGGAAAAGGGGATGATAGCACATACAGGCCACTTACTTTTCCTGGAATTGTGTGCTCTGTCGCCAAAGAGACTCTGAGCACTATACTGCCCTTCAGGATTTTGTGCTTTGTACATATTTTCATTATCGATTTTTAATTTGCAGTGGCTTTGTACTGGGAAGGTGAAAATCTCTAGGTTGTTGAGTTGCTGGGCTCTATTATTATAGCAAATGGGTGTGGATCTTGTGAAGAAGTCAAAATACAAGCTGGGCAACCTGAAGTAGGTGTTCTTGATGTAGCAGCAACAATGTTCTTTACAGGGGAATCAAGACTAGAACAGGCAAATCACTGGCAGCTCTTGTCTTGATAATAGGAAAGTAACTTGGTGATTGTGACATGCAAATATAGTCCAGCCTAGAACTTAATAATAGGAGCCAAGTGAATCTGCAAGTAAAACAAAAGAGCAGGTGTGTGTTTTGTGCCTCTTATCACCTACAGTGAATTATCCTAGCATATCTGGTGAGATGCAGGGAATCCAAATTAGCAGAAGCACTGTACCCAGAGGACTGAGCAGCTCTCGTAAGTCACACATTATTGATGAGAATATTCAGATGAGAACGAGGTTATTGGTGTGCAGATTGGTCCCTTAGTACTGAGCTGGGGTGGTTGTGCCAGGCAGCTGATAGCTCAATCTCTGATCATGAGGCAGGAGTTAAACCCCCAGCGCTGGCTTGGGGCAGCCAAAACAGCTTCCCTGGGCTGCCTGGAGGGAGGTGTGCAAGCTGTGGCTCTGATCAGATGAAAGGCAAGGCCATCCATGCCCGCCGAACAGAAAATCTGTGCATGTCATTATCCGCCCCTTAGAGAAGTGGAGCTCCTCCTTCAGATGAGGCCTTAGGGAAGGAGCCAGGATGAGTGCCTGCATGCTCTTTCTCTCCTTCTGCTTAAGGCCTGCCATGTGTGGGCAGCTGATGTTCTGCATACAGAGAGTCTGACGCATAAAAGAACTTGTCTGATTCCTCGTGCATGTGATGTGGAGGATAAACAACGTGGGAAGATGTGGTGGTGTGAAATCTCACATGCTCTTCGCTGGCAGCTGAAGTGGATTTTATTTTCATGCAAAACAATTGCTTGCTTTTCCCTATGACTTTTGAATTTATCCTTCATTGGAGTCATGGAAGTAAAAGCAGCTAAGCTTAACTTACTGCTTTAATATTTGATTTTGGGGATGGACAAATATTAGATCTAGAGGTCAATCCACAGCACAAACTTCTGTCAGTGGCCTCACAAAGATCAGACAAGATAGTGAAACTTTTTTACCTTCTTCTGTAGTCATGAAGTACTTTTGGAGATTGAGTTGAGTCCTTGAAGACTCCAAAGAAAATAATTTCTTGGAATGGGAATTTGTCTCTATGTATGCACTGTGTTTTATTTGGCTTTGTCATGGGTTTCAGAATAGAAGGCTATAATCCTGTAACAGTGGTTATGTCCTTTACAAGAATGACAAATTCTACTATAAATAGACTGTTTTTCTACTCTGAATAGTTTTGAGATGTTAATACATATTTTGTTATGAATTTGGAGATTGTATTGCTTCCTACAATGGTATTTTAATAGGTATAAAAATATTGTGAAGTGTTTTTAAGAACAACTTGGATCTTTTCTGGCACTTGTGGAGTATATTAAGATGGTGGAATTCAGTCAAGGAATCTACTTAGTCTTGCTAGTAGAGGGGAAAAAAAAAGGAAACTGCTTTCATCGTGAGCTGAAATACTGTGTAGGCGTTTATAATACAAAAATAGGGTGCCATGGTGGTTTGTACCTTACGAATACGTCTGACAGCACTAGTAATACTGATCAGTTGATGTAATTCTGGACTGTGTGCAGTTCTGCTTGGTGTTGAATTATTTTTTTTCTTGTCTGCAGCCTTTGTGTATGTATTCCCCTTTGCAGAATAATGGGGAGGAAAAAAGGACAGCAGCTCTAAACTTGATGAAAACCAGCTTACTGTGCAGAAGCAGCAAGATAAGCCATGGTTTGACAGGATTAGCAGTAGAGAGGAGGAAGGATGGAGCCATGGGTCTAACCTACCAGTACGAGTAAGAGAGGTAACATTGCAGTTGAGTGGGTTCCAGCAAAATGGCCTGGCCTTCTGGAGTGAAGGTTTGAGTACCTGTATTCCCTCACTAAATTTACTAGTATAAAGAAACTGGAAGGTGCTACTAAAAATCTAGATAGATGTAGTCAGCTCAGAAAGTCATACCAAGTCATAGAATCACAGAATATGCTGAGTTGGAAGGGACCTGTCAGGGTCATTGAGTCCAACTCCTGGCCCTGCACAGGACACCCAAACAATCACATCACGTCCCTGAAAGTGTTGTCCACGCGCTTCTTGAACTCAGATCTGCTTGCTGCTGTGACCACTTCCCTGGGGAACCTGTTCCAGTGCCCAACTACCCTTTGGGTGAAAGACCTTTTCCTGACACCCAACCTAAACCTCCCCTGACTCAGCTTCAGGCCGTTTCCTTGAGTCCTCTCACTGGTCATGAGTGAAGAGTTCTGTACCTGCCCCTCTGCTTCCCCTCATGAGGCTGTTGGAGACCACAGCAAGGTCTCCCCTCAGTCTCCTCTTCTTCAGGCTCAACAGACCAAGTGCCCTCAGCTGCTCCTCACACAGTTTCCCCTCCAGACCCTTCACCATCCTGGTTGCCTTCCTTTGGAGGCCCTCCAGTTAATGTGGTGCTGAATTTACAAATCCACTGAGGAGGTGGTATATTTGTGGCACTGGATGTTGGAAGCTAGAAGGCTGTTCTTGTTGCTGTCTGGAGCCAGAGAGTTCAGATATATGGTTTAGTTGTTAGGCACAGACCAGTTGTGTCTGTCACAGTATTGAGGAATACAAGATAGCCATCACCGTAGCTGAATAAACAAACTTTGCTTGCATAGTTGGCGTTGTCTCTGTATCTTACAGCCTGCTTACTACTTACATACTTCCCAGATTAAAGGTCATGTTAGATGATCCAGCCAATTTCACTTTAAAGCTCATGATTTCTCTTTTCCCCAACTGACTGTGAGGCAGTTGTGCAGCAGAAACACCAAAGACTTGAAAAGCTTTATGTGAATTGCTATTTGACTTTGATAAGTAACTAAAATCTGTTGATTAAGCAGTTCTTCAGTCTTAAAACTTTATTAGAAGCAGTCTTTTCCATGTGTCTCATGCTGATGATCAGTTTCTTGTTTATGTATATTTTTAAGTGTAAGGAAAACCTAAGGAGCTTCGGGGATACTTGGATAACCATTTGAGAAGTGGGGGGGTGTTAAATCTGTGTTTTGACACCCTACCGATTTTTTTGAAGGGAAGAGTGTCCAATAGTAAACAGTAGTTTATTAGGTGTGTTTTAGTAACAATTTAGTAACTTCAAGATGAGAACAGTCATCTGAGTTCACTGTAGCTCAAATCTTTAGAACTTTGAGAAAAGGCAGAACAATGGGAGATGGTCACTTGAAACAGGGTTGATATAACTATTTTATTTTTAAAAAGTCCCTTGTGTTTTTTCCTGTGTTAAGATAAACAATGTTTCATTTATACAAATATACACAATTAATTCTTGGCTTTACTTTGTTCTGTCTTACTGAAAGTGATCGGTTGCATGTGGTGTGGTGACTGCTACATCCTTTGCTATCTGAAAATAAAGATAAATCTCCAGTTGCTGTATTGCTGATGTGTGAGATTATAAACAATGGACAGTAGCTAGACTTGTTGCCAATGCTCTGGCAGTATGTTACTAATGATTTAGATGTACTTTTTCTTGTTTTGTTCTAATGCCTTGCATGTTGTGAGCTTTTTTGCTTATCACTTTTCCTTTATAACCACTGGACTGAAGTTGGCTATGTGGAAACATCAGTAATGGCTTAAAAGAAATTACTTTGTAATTTACTTACTTATGTATCTGGATGTAACGTTAGCAGGAAATGTCACTGTTCTTTGAATGCAAAGATTGGTTTATCTTGTTAAAAGGCTTAAAAGTAGTATTTTGCTACTTAAAAGTAGTAAAAAAGAAAACAAACCAAACCCATTGTGACTTACTGTGAAATAAAATGAGCATGTGAGAGCTGTGTGCCTCCCAACCCACACAAAGATGCACCATATGCCTCTAAACACGCTAGATGTGGGCCGACTGTATTCCTTGGTCTGGATGGACCATGTCGTGTTCTCTTGGCCTCCCTTGCTGATTGTTTGTCTCAGGGTCTTTACTTTCCTACTCTTACAAAAATTTAAGTCTTATGGTTGAGTTATGGAGAGGCTGCTTATCTTTGCTTTAACTGTGTATATACCCTGTGCTGACCTTAGGGCTCCTCTTCATTCAAAGACTGACTGAAACTGTGAAACCAAATACAGGTTTTTTTAAAAAAAAATCCCCCACAAAGCAAATGAAAAGCAAACAAGGAAACGCGCCCATAAAACCCAACCAAAACAGACAAAGCTCCCAAAAAACTTACAATAAACACAAATACCTCAGCAAAACAGCGAACTCTTAAATGCATTTCTTTCCATTTTTGTTTCCTTCTCGCGTGTTCTTGGAGCACAGCTCATGAATTGCTGCAAATTCCAGTTATCATTTAAGCAAAATCCACACTAACTTTTTTTCTACAACTGCCCTCCCCCCATACCCCCACTCTCCAGACTTGCAGGCTCAGATGACCATTTTAGTCTGGTCATCTTTCCCCTTCTCTCTTGGTGAAAGACCCTTTCATTTCGCAGCTTGTGGTCCCCTTCTGCCAGGAAAGTTTCTGGGCAGCCTCACTGGCTGATAGAAGTGCCCTGCTGAGTGACTTGCTGTTCGGTTGCATTATTCCTGGGTTCAGCATGAAAAAATGGTTTGCTCGGATAATAATCACTTCTTTATCTACAGAAGCTGCCCAGTGAATGGGTAATTATCCAGGTTTGCTGACAATCTGCCGTTAGTCTTTTGTTACCCTTCCTTGTTCATTCACTCCAACTGCTTCCTGCCTTCCCTGTCGCGCTTTTTATCTGCGATTCAAATGGAATTTATGGTCTGACACAAATACAATCCCCAGTGTTGAACAGACTTCATGCACTCTGCATGGCCAGTTACCCCAACTAGCACCATAGCTCAATAAGCAAGAGGAGGGCTGTGGACTTCTGCATGTAAAGTGTGTACAGGTTCTTTGCATTTCTGCTGCTGTTTCCACCTTTAAAGAGTTGCATGTGTAATCTGGTGAGCCACGAATGTTTCTTGTGTAAGGTTTCTTGTGTAAACCTAATTAATATTAGCTGTCCGTCACCTAAGACGGGGAACGTGGATGGCCAAGTGAAGCTGGAAAAGACTGTTTCCGTTGTAGCAATTAGTGACATTTAGATAATATCACTTTGAATTACTTCAAAGCTATTGTCACGCTTCGGTTTTTTGACAACTTAATTAGAGGTCAAGACCTTACTTGCGGTGAAGTTAATGAACATGGCATCTTTTGGCATGGCCTTCAGGGTGCTGCTGCAGTTGAGTGTGGTGCAAGAGAGGTCAGGCAATGCCACTGTGCCATATGTGCACCCTGGGCAGACTTTGAAAGTTACAGCAAGGAGCTGGAGCCACAGCCATGGAAAGTAGCCTGGGAGGCAGTAGCTTTTGGCATCTGCTAAGCCCTGACTGTCCTGGGAGATGCTGCTACAGACTGGAATAAGCTGTTGCTGATAAGGTCAACAATGTCCTGCCCCTTCTGCAAAGGAGATTTCCACTCCCACCACAGAAGTTTGCTACTGGCAAATACAATCTACAAATTGCAGATGAGAGGGTCAGGAAAGGTGAGGGCTACTTACCTAAGTACCACTGACTCCTAGATTATACTGTTTGCAGATAAGCCATTCTTTTGAGAAAAACCATCATGTGTTGTGTTGTTTTAACTTCGAGGGATGTTTTGTTTTGATGCATTTTTGAATGCATTCAGTATAATAGGATTGTTCTTGTTTTTAAGACTCTCTTGGGAAGTCTAGCACATGTGGACTTTTGTGGATGACCTTGTGGTGCATGGTGTTCAGTATCTTTGCCATGCAATTGTTTGTGACGCCAGTCTTTAAGTATTCCTTTCCTTTTCAGACAGTGAGTTGCTGAGTTTGGAATTATCAGGAATTTCAATTTGCTACTCAGCTTCCCTGCAGTTCTGATTTCAGTGTAGATAACATAACTCTGTCTCCAGTAGGTTTGCAACAATACAAGGTCATTTAAATCATCTCCTGTAGGCTGCATGCCAAAGATAAAGAAACAAAGTTGTTGCCAGTTGTTAATGTTTGCTCAGGTATTTGCTCATGGAAAACATTAAATAGAACTACCACCTCTTGTTATATGTTATTGTTTGCAAGGCATGTGCTGGTAATCTCAGGCAATTGGGGCTTAATATCCTGATGTGGTGGTGATGAAAAAGGAATGGGTACCTTTTTTAAAAATATTTTTTAATTCCTGAGCTTCTCTTCTGAAAAGAAAAATGTTCACTTCTTGATAGAGAAAATGATGTGTAAAATAGGAATTGCAAGCTTTGATTGTGTAAGAAAATTTCTCTTGGAACTCAAAAAACACTGTCAATGTGCTATGTGTGATCCAGATGATGAAGGATTTTTAATGAATGCTTTCAGTCCCAAGATAACTATTAGCATCTTGCAATCATAGAATTATCTCTAGGTTTGCAAAGGAAATAACTTGTACATGGAAGAAGCTTTGAGGAGACACTGCAGGAGTGGATTTCCATCCTAAACATGGCTAGCTCTTCCCGGCGAGCTTCTTTCTTGCATTCCTAAATGTTTAAATATCAAAAACACTGAACTGTTACAAGAGAGAGGCTCCTGAGTGAGGCCATACAGTGCAGTTTTCCATCTGAAAAGTGAAAATCAAGAATAAAAAACATGCTTGAGAAGGATGTTAAATGCCACCTCATGTTTGGATTTTAGCACACCAACCTTTCAGCCGTCAGTTTTGTTGGGTGTTAGGATTTTTTAGGGGTGATGGATTATCTGATCCCATCGACATTAATTAGAAAACATTGACTATTCTTATGCAAGACTGAGAAATGAATGTTTTATACAAAAACTTGCACTTCTTGATCTTTGATCAGTTTTACTTTTTCTCTGCATATGTGATGCCCATTATTGATACCTGTACTGAACAATATACATGTTTTAGAAAACCCAAATGAACAACAAATTAACCCTTCCCCCTCCCCCAAACCTGAAGAAGTACTGAGTGGAGCATTGGTTCTGGTCTGTGAAGCTGAAATATGCATTTCATCAGTTGAGTTCTGCATGTGTTCACAAGCCATTGTTATTGAAAAATGTTAATTGTTTGAAGGAAGGCTGTTGATAACTGTTTGGCATGTGGCCTACAGAAGCAGGGGTGTGTGGAGGGGGTGAAGGCAAAGAAAACTCACATGTCCTTTTCTAGGATCAGATTCTTCCAAATTTATTACACATGTGTGTGTATCTTTGCACTGAGATGCTTGTGGTCTTTTTTTTTTTACTTGCATGCTACATATATAGCACCACATGTCATGCTGAATAGTCAGTTGACTAACTTACATATTTTCAGCATTTCTAAACAAAACAAGAAAAAACAAACAGAAAACAAACCAAAACCAAAGAACCCCCAGCTTTATTGCTGATGAAAAGTACCTGCTTAGCTGCTCAAGCTTGATGGCTTTGTTGCTCTTGTGCTATACTAAACATTTTCCTGTAGATACTCTGTGTTAATCTTCATTTTGATGTGCTCTGTGTGGGTTTGCTCAGAAGGTTACATGTGGAGGCATCTCTGACATAAAAGAAAACACTCTACCTTTTATTACCTTTTATTACCTGAAAGAGTGGTAGTAACAGGACCGAAACTTCCCGAGGGCTGTTTGGTGGATGGTGCCATGCTGCTTGGGTGAGATCTGAGAGCAAGGGGAGTGAGGAGCCTTGTGATAGAGGGGGCAGGATGTGGCACGCAGCTCAAGAAGGGGCATTACAGAAATATTTGGGCAGCTTGGGAAAGTGGAACGGGATGGTTTGTGGGGCTGCAGTGGAAGAAACTTGATGCAGTAGGTTTTTTGAAGTTAAGGTCTCCACCTTAACTGGCCACCCTGTACTCTTGGCAGAGGAGAGCAGCTCTCTCGTGTATGTTTTCCAGGAGAGACAAATGCTGGTGCTTGTATGATAGATGTCTGTTCAAGGTGGCTTTTACACTGAACAATAAACTGGGAGTACCCATGTTTTGCCTCATCCCAGAAGTTACCTCCCAAGTCTTTGGTGTAGATTTGATGATGTGTGGCTTGTGGGGACAAGACCAGGCTAATAATGCAAGAGATTCAGAAAGTGTATAATGCAACAGTGACTGCCTCTGTTCAGAAATCTGTTTTCTGATGTGCTCTGGGCAGCAGTGCCTGTGCAATTTTTGGTTGCATGAGGCTCTGTAAGAGCCATACTGACTTAAATGCCTCCTACTTTCTTGCCAGCTCCTGGGTACAGTGTCTTTCCTGGTATCATATGTATTCTCTGTCCTTCTAGATTTTTCTTCCCCTGGAGAAACATGAACAGTAGGGCTACAATTCCCTTTTGAAATGGGGGATTTTTGAGAGTCTGTTACATGCTATTTATTTTATTAGCTGTACCTTTAACTTTTGGAATGCATTGTGCAATGCTGGTCTTTTGAGCACTGTAGGGAATTAAAAAAGTTTGATCCTATCAGAGGAGTACTTGAACAACAGTCGATGCGTGCATACTTGTTTCTCCTTTGTGGACAGATTTATCCCTGATTTCATTTTGAAAATAAAATGAGGTGTGTAAATTGATTTATATAACTTGTATGAAATTGACATTTTATCTGCAGTAATAACAATTTTTGATGCCCTAGAATGGAATCTTTATTGTTTCAATGAAAAGATGCATAACTTTATGTGAGCAGTAGAGCATGATGGCTTTTAGGCATCTTACATAGAACACAGCTATTTTAGTTTATAAATAAGCATAATTGTGCTGTACAGTGATGAAGAGAAACGGTGTATATCTTTTTGTTTTCCTGGAGCTAAACAAAATTGCAGGTACAGTAGTGTTAAAGATGTTAAACATGCAATTGCAAGAACTAATGTAATCGGATTTAGGTATGTGACAGTCTCTAGAATTATTCATTCCTTTAACAACTCTGAGTCACAGTCCTTAGAAGAAGAGACATTAATTAGATGAACTGAAAACAGGGATCTAAAATGACAGCCAAATGCAGATCTTTTGCCCTGGCCATCAGTGTTTACCACTTCCCTCTAAGCTGGAAAAATAATTAATTGTCTAATTTTGTGTGAAAAATAAAGAAATGTAAACCGATAGGCTTTTCTTGGCACTGAGATGGATTTGATAGTGCTGAGTGTTTTCAGGGTCCCTGTGAGAGACTCCATTACTTAAGGACTTGTCCAAGTTCAGTTCTATTTTAGTTCTGAAGTATGAAGGAATCTTTTTAGCTGTAGAGGTAAGTACACAGCAGTTTTTTAAATGACACATCATTAAATCTTTAGTTGCTTTTGTGTGTGTGTGAGTTGTTATTTTTGGTTACCAAAAAGGATATGGTTGAAAACTACAGTGAAGATTAATTAAAGCCTATGTATGTTAAAGAGAGTGATTCTGTATGCTGTAAAATGTTTCAATGTTAGCATGAACATGGCATCATTCTGCAACATCAGAATCACTTTCAGAATACTACAGGCTTCTCCATTCCATGTCTGTGTATCTCTTAGGTGCAGCTTCCATACTACTGAGGCGTAGTTTGGAACCCTGCTATGTTAGTTTCTCTTGAGTCTGGGATGTTAATGGTAATGTAATTATAGATGGATATAGTTACCACAGCAGCTTCTCAAAGTGGAAATTGACACTTTGTCTCAGATATTTCTCAAATTCAGGAGTCGATATTAGTGTGCTTACTTGCTTATACCAGAATACTGGATATTGGATTATATGTCAGTAGTGTTTCAATTTAATACCTGAGTATTGGAGGAATATTCTTGAAACTGTTTCCTGAAGACGTGGCCATTTTTTGTACTGAAAAGCTGAACGCTCTTCTGAAAGCTGCTCTGCCAAAGCTTTTCAGCAGGCTTTAATCTTAACATTTTGCTGTAGTTTATTGGGATTCATATTTCAGAAGTAAACTGGTTATTTCAGGTCAGGAAAAAAAAATCTTAAATTAGGTGTTGTGTTTCTTCTTAAAAGTATAGGGTTAGTATTGGATTATGAGTGTATGGTGTGTGTGTAGGTTATCATGCTACTTGCCATCTCCATGTGCCTTTTTCAAGATACAAAACACACATACAAAAAGTAAAAAGAAAGAAAAAAAGTAGGAGTTAGGTGCTACCAGTGCTCTGCAGTCATCTCGCTGATTTGTGGGTATGCGTGATTCATCCAATAGCCTGTGTTTAAATGTCTTATATGACTGAATAATAAAGCCCAGAAACAGGAGAAACTCCAAAGCAAAAGGTATAATATACTGTCAAATAAACAGTGTTAACTTTAAAGGACTTTATTTACAATTAAGCTACATTTTTTTAAAAAACATCTGCTTTTAATAGTAGGCTCCCTTTAAAGCATGAAATTCCCCAAATGCAGAACACGCCATGAGGTTCATTTGAGGTGGAGCTTGCTGCTATGCTGCCCATTCACTGTCATGGAGTCTATTGCTCAGGGAAACAATTCTGTTTTTTGCAGATTCAGTTAGTGCTCTAGAGTCTACAGAAGTTTATTGCAGTGCTGTGAGAATAGAGAATAAACCTGCTTGATGTGCATTTACCCACCAGTTGTACCACAGCTGTAACAGACTGGAATTGCTCTGTGTGCATGCCACTTCCTTTGTCATAGCTGCCATTCATACTCCTGGTTCCAGGTGGTGTTCTTTGAACTCCTGTCTGCTCTCCTCATCAGTCTGCTCTCTTCCTAGAGTTGTTTGTTTGGATTTTTTTTTAATTTGTTTTTTAAATAAATCGTTACTTGGAACACTTTCCCCGTGTTCTGGTTTTTCAGGTATGCGCAGCCTGTGGAGTTAGCTCATATCAGTGTGCACATCATACACTTTTCCTCCCAGGCTAAGACAGAGAAACATCTCAAGTTTTTTATGTAGCTGGAACCAAAAAAGCATGAAGCATAAGGACAATGTATTGTGGTGGGGGTTTTTTTGTTGGTTTGATTGTTTTGTTTTACTTATTTTGGTTTGGGTTTTATTAAGTTGAGTATTTCTCAAGGTGTATATTAATATGTTAGTAGTTCCAAAAGCTGTGTAGAAATCAACTTCTCATGAAGATGCAGTCGTGATGGAGATGAGTTGACTGATGTCAAAGAGAAAGCCACAGTCTGATGAAGATAACTCTCCTGAGGACAGCAAGGTGCTAACACTAATCCAAACGCAGCTTTTAACTGCACCAGATTGCTTTTCCTGAAGGCTGAACGCAGTTGTCATCTAGTTTTCAGACTAGAAGGCACAAATGCAACTTGCAGCTCCTTTTCCAGAGCTTGTTTTGGTATGATCACATGGAATGCAGGAGGTTAAATGTCCTCTGTTTTCTTAGGAACTTTCTAGATTCAACTTGAATGTGTGGTAGAGGAAATAAGCCACATCCTGAGGGCTCAGAATGTTAAGAAGTAGTGCCCTATTCCTGATTCAGATGCTGAGAAGGATCAAAAAGACTTAGAGGATTAAGTTTGGAAAGATCTCAGAGTAGGATTGTTGACTTTTCTTTCAGCAGCATTAGGGATGTGCCATCTATCTGAGTGGTTCATTTGTTTGTTTTAAAAAAAAAAAATTAGGGGATAAAAGCTCAGTAAAGCTAGTTACAGTCTGCAAAGGGCAGTGTCTTAGCTGGGAAATGCCTTAAATATGGAAAATTTTGGCTGGAAAGGGTGGGGTCTGGGTAAGATGAGGCACCTCATTCCTTGTCCGTATAGTGGATGTTGTGAAGGTCCAGTGGGGCCAGTACAGTTCTGAAATAGAGACCAGGACCAGAAAAAATGAAGGAGAGCTTTTTAAAATGCAGTAAGAAAATATGGATGTTTTTTTCCCTGCACTACTCATCTACAGAGTTTCCAAGTCAGAGTTCACCTTCAGTCATTGCTCAGGCCCTGGTCTAAGCCATTCAGTCTCCAGGAACCTGTGCTGCGCAGTTTGCAGGTTGCTTTTATGCAGCTTTCTTTGTGCCATGTCTTTGGGTTGGGCTTTTGTTTAAGCTTTCAATGGTGATAAGTGTGTGCAAGATCATTCAGGAGAGCGTGTACACAGTGCTGGTACTGATAATATTTCTCCCTTCTGTTCCTTTCACTCCAGACCAACGAGTGGAATAAGAACGATGATCGGCTGCTGCAGGCAGTGGAGAATGGTGATCCTGAGAAAGTGGCTTCGTTGCTGGGTAAAAAGGGAACCAGTGCCACCAAACAAGATAGCGAGGGCAAAACTGCGTAAGTCCAATTTAAACTTCTGATTTAAGCTCAAGGGATGGGAAGAACCCAGCTCTAGATGTGTGTGCCAACTCCGTGAATTGAGAACCAGGCACTATCCTGGAAATGAAGGTTTCTTTTTCTTCTGAAGCACAGTACATTCTGGAAAGCTCCTTTCTTTATGTGTAATTCGACATTTAAAATGCCATTTCAAAATCATTAACTCATTGAAGTAGCCTGAAGGTTAACAACCTACTGTGTAAACTGGGGCCATCTTAGGACAGGGTGTTTTGGAAATCCATGGCACACTGCAGATTGGACACTCCAAAAGGTATTCGTCTTTGAGGTTATATTTCCCCATAGACATAATTTTAATGAGACAGAAATAAGATAAATTTTCATTTTAATGGGTTAGTTTGTACTGAAGCTATGGTGGCAGAGTTTAAAAATCCTGCAGATGCTAATGATTCCTGTAACTGTTCCTTGTTTTGATTGAAGTGTGGTAATGAAAGTTTTGTGTAAACAAGAGTCCTTTTGCACTCTCAATGTACTTCATATGTAGCATTTTTGTCATCTTTTCTTCTTCTTCTTGTTCTCCTGTGAACATTCTGAATTGTGGAAGATAAAAGATTCCACTAAGAAAATTATATCTAGGAGAATGCTATCCTTAAACTTTCTTCCTTATGGCATAGAAAGATGAATAAATGGATAAATGAGGAAAATAAGCATCCCATGACAGAACCAAAGGCTTCATAAAATTCTGGATAGGTGTGGACAAAGGAAAACAGTTTTGAATCTTGGGAAGGGGAGCATAAGGCAGTTTATACCAAATAATAAGTTTTAATGAATTACCTCTGGATTATATTTATTGAGTCATATTCTGCTTCTGTCTTAGTCTGTTTCAATTTCCTGCATCTGCTCTGTTTCTGTTCTGCATCTGAGGAAACTGAATGATGGAGTGACTCATAATGACCTGCAACTTTTTACTGCTAAAGTCCAAGTTCTCATTTACGTCAAGTGGGCTGTTTCCTCCGTATTTTAATAGTTTTTTAAGTTTTAAAAGTTACATACATATGTTTTTCTTTTGGCCATTGAATCTTCTGAATTCCAGATATATTTAGCATTTCATGTTTTTACACTCAGTGTTACTTCAGAGCTAGACTGTTAAGCTGCACTATATCCAGTGTATCCAGTGTAACACCTAGTTTGCAAATTTCATGTATAATTTGATACTATGAATTTTTCTAGGGGACCACCCAAGTCTGAATTCATCAATATGTCTCAATTCTAAGAAATAGGATTGTTGTAGCTAGGCATCTGGTGCAATGATTTCCAGCTTTATACTGATAAGACTATAAAATTCCCATTTTTTACTCTTTATTTGTAACTACTAGGAAGTCAGTAAGCATATATTTATATTAATGATGGTGTTACTAATAATGCAGTTGCAAGCACTTATTTTAATTGTTTGAAATAAATGTGAATTAGTGACACAAAGATCTCTGCTTCTGCTTGTTAGGAATGCTCATTGAATGATAATTTACTTTTTAAATTATATCTGTGTAGTGCTTTAAAAGACAGCTTGAGAGAGAACAAAGAAAAATTGCATGGTTGTGGTACAGAAATACAACATGCTATCTCTCATCATGTTTTCAATGCTTTGGGAAATCTAGTGGACCTGCTCAGGTTATTTCTGTCTCAGTGTTGAAAGACAGAGACTGACCTGTGTAGCAACAGTGACACTGATCTGAAGAGACATAGCTACCAAAGATGACCCAGAAATGTTCTCTAGTATGGCTTGTTAATGATGTGCCATGTCTTGTTTGCGTTTTGACCACTCCGGAGTCTTTCAAGTGTGTACAAAAAAAGTAAAGTCATCGTTATGTATAGATTTGTTTCTCTTATATTTGCAGAGTGATGCCAGGGCTTCTTTCCTGCAGTGTTTGTGGTGCCTAACAGAGCAGTTTTGTCTGGTCTTAGAAGCCCTGGTTAGAGGCATAGAGCCTTCTGCACAGCACTGAGTTCTGCTGGTGTCCTGCAGAAGCACGGTGCTCGTTTGTTAGTGACCTTGTCTGTAACATCAGCAACTCTTCTGCTGGGAAGTTGCAATCTGAAGAGGTTTTTTTGGGGATAGCTGGCCGCAGTTGTGTTCAGATTTTATAGAATCATAGGATGGTGTCAGCTGGAAGGGACATTAAAGATCATCTAGTTCTAACTCCACTGCCATGGGCTGGGACACCTTCCTTGAGACTGCGTTGCTGAAAGCCCCATCCAGGCTGGCCTTGAACACTTCAGGACCTCTCTGGGCAACCTGCTGAGTGCCTCACCACCCTCACAGAAGAGGATTTCTTCCTTCTACCCCATCTGCATCTACCCTCTTGCAGTTTGAAGCCATTCCCCTTCTCCTATTCCTTACAGACCCCTGTAAAAAAGGCCCCTTCAGCTTTCTTGTACGCTCCTTCTTAGGTGCTGAAAGGTGCTGTAAGATCTCCCATGAGCCTTGCACATGGAAAATAAGGTGGTGATTGGTGAAGCCAACATGGCTTCACTAAAGGCAAATAATGCCTGACAAAGTTGTTAGCCTTCGACAGTGGGGTTACAGAAGTGATGTGTGAGGGAAGAGCAACATGTGTAACCTGCCTGGACTTGGGCAAAGCATTTGACACTGTCCTGCATGACATCCTTGTCTCCAACCTGGAGAGAGGTTGTTTTGTCAGATGCACCACTTGGCAGATAAGGAATTGGCTGGATGGTTGCACTGAAAGAAGTGTGGACCAGGTGGAGACCAGTGACATGTGGTGTCTTCAGGGGTCAGTATTGGGGCCAACACTGTTTGACATCTTTGTTGGTGACATGGACAGCGGAATCAAAGGCATCCTCTGCAAGTTTCTGGATGACACCAAGTTGTGTAATGAGGCCAGCACACTGGAGGAAAGGGATGCCATNAGGACCTCTCTGGGCAACCTGCTGAGTGCCTCACCACCCTCACAGAAGAGGATTTCTTCCTTCTACCCCATCTGCATCTACCCTCTTGCAGTTTGAAGCCATTCCCCTTCTCCTATTCCTTACAGACCCCTGTAAAAAAGGCCCCTTCAGCTTTCTTGTACGCTCCTTCTTAGGTGCTGAAAGGTGCTGTAAGATCTCCCATGAGCCTTGCACATGGAAAATAAGGTGGTGATTGGTGAAGCCAACATGGCTTCACTAAAGGCAAATAATGCCTGACAAAGTTGTTAGCCTTCGACAGTGGGGTTACAGAAGTGATGTGTGAGGGAAGAGCAACATGTGTAACCTGCCTGGACTTGGGCAAAGCATTTGACACTGTCCTGCATGACATCCTTGTCTCCAACCTGGAGAGAGGTTGTTTTGTCAGATGCACCACTTGGCAGATAAGGAATTGGCTGGATGGTTGCACTGAAAGAAGTGTGGACCAGGTGGAGACCAGTGACATGTGGTGTCTTCAGGGGTCAGTATTGGGGCCAACACTGTTTGACATCTTTGTTGGTGACATGGACAGCGGAATCAAAGGCATCCTCTGCAAGTTTCTGGATGACACCAAGTTGTGTAATGAGGCCAGCACACTGGAGGAAAGGGATGCCATCCAGAAGGACCTGGACAGGCTTGGGAGGTGAGTCTGTACAAACCTCATGAAGTTCAACAGGGTGAAGTGCTAGGTCCTTCACATGGATCAAGGCAATACCAAGTAAAAATTTAGGCTGGGCAGAGAATGGATTGAGACTATCCTTGCAAAGAAGGACTGGGAGTATTTGTGGACAAAAACCTCAGTGTGACCCAGCAATGTGTCCTTGCAGTCCAGAAATCCAACCATGTCCTGGGCTGCATCCAAAGCAGAGTGGCCAGCAAGGAGAGGGAGGTGATTCTCCCTCTCCACCCTGTTTTTGTGAGACCCTACCTGGAACACTGTGTCCCAGCTCTGTGGTCCCCAGCACAGGAAAGATACTGACCTGTTGGAAGGAGTCCAGAGAAGGACATTGAGTGGGCTGGAGTACCTCTCAAATAAGGACAGGCTGAGAGGTCTGGGACTGTTCAGTCTGGAGAAGAGGCTTTGGTGAAACCTTAAAGCACCTTCCAGTACCTACAGGGAACTTAGAACAAAGTTGGAGAGGGACCTTTCACAAGGGCCTGTTGTGATGGGACAGGAGTGAATGGCCTTAAGCTGAAGGAGGGTGTATTTAGGTTAGATATTAGGAAGAAATTCTTTATTGTGAGGGTGGTGAGGCACTGGCACAGTTTGGCCAGAGAGGTTGTGGACTCGCCATCTCTAGAAGTATTCAAGCCAGGCTGGATGGGGCTGAGTAACCCGGTCCAGTGGAATTTTCCCTGCCCATGGCGGGGGTGTTGGAACTGAGATGATCTTTAGGGTTCCTTCCAAGCCAAACCTAATTCTCTAATTCTATGGTTCTTTTCTCCAGGCTGAACAATCCTAACAGTTTCAACATGTCTTCACAGGAGAGGTGCTCCAGCCCTCTGATCGTCTTCATGGCCTCTTTTGGACTTGCTCCAACAGGTCCATGACCTTCTTACACTGAGGACCCCAGAGCTGGATGCAGTGCTCCAGGTGGGGTCTCACCAGGGCAGAGTAGAGGGGCAGAATCACCTCCCTTGACCTAGTGGCCACATAATTCTTTTGTTACAGAGCAGGACATGATTGGCTTTCTGGGCTGTGAGTGCACA
>VWZF01002116.1:236516-286011 GCA_013396755.1 Sclerurus mexicanus
CAGGTGGGGTCTCACCAGGGCAGAGTAGAGGGGCAGAATCACCTCCCTTGACCTAGTGGCCACATAATTCTTTTGTTACAGAGCAGGACATGATTGGCTTTCTGGGCTGTGAGTGCACATGGCTGAGTCGTGTCCAGCCTCATCCACCAGCACCCCCAAGTCCTTGTCCTCAGGGCTGCTCTCAGTCCGTTCTCTGCCCAGCCTGTGTTTGTGCTTGGGTTTACTTTGACCCAAGTGCAGGACAATCAGTTGGCCTTGTTGAAGCTCATGAGGTTTCTCTGGTTACATTTTAGAAAGTGTTTGGCAGTGCCATGTGGGAAGGGAACTCTTTGGATGAGAGATCTGTTATCACTGTGAGTATGTATTGATGCATTTGTTTACATAATTAGGATGAAGCTGACTAACCAGAAGAATGTGTTGGATTCAATTATATAACTGTGCATAATGTGGTTAAAGACTTTGGAATGAGCTTAAAAGTAAAAAGGAGAAACAATTACACATTGCAATACAGGTTTGCTACCTCCATCATTGTCTGTCCCCTTAAAGTGTGACATGTTTGTTTTACGATCTTTTCTTTTTCAGTCTTTTTGTTAATATCCCTAAAACCAAAATTTTCACTACTGCCCAGATTTTTATTTGAGGTATAGTAAAATAGTACAGTGTTTTGAACAGATGGTGGAGAGGATAATTTTTCATACTTAAAGACTTATCTCTGAATTTTTGTTTTATAATCAAAAGGCTTCTTGTTATAAAATGCTTGAACTGAGAGGAACAGATACCAAAACCCCAGATTTTCTGTTTTTGTCTTGTTGAGTACTATATCATCCCACCAAGTCCTGCTACAATGAGCTCTGGCTCAGTTTTTGACATTACCAACTAAATGTCACCTGTATCCTCTTTTGCCCCTATCCTTTAGGACCTTTACTTTGTGACTTGTCCATGTGCAGTAGAATGGAGATGCTTAAATTAATGAGGCCTAGGTACCAGTAAATTTTTTAGAGGCAATATTTACAAATTTTCATTAGGATTTTTAACTCCTCAGCAGTATCTCTTAAAAAAAAAGTATTAAAAAAACATTGTCAGAGTAATGAAGTAAGGGCTTTTAAGTCTCACTTGACTTTCCACACCACCACCCTGCCTCTGACTCAGTCCTTTCTATAAACAATAAATCAGTTTTAAGGCCATGGAGCAAATCCACCTTTGGCATAAGTTGACACAGTCCCATTGTTGCTCCCACTTACATGGCATAGACTATTGCCAAGCACAATTGTAATAAGAACCTATCTGAAAATCTGACTCTGTCATTGTAGTCGTATTTTGCCAGATAGGTGTTTTGGTTTTTTTGGTTTTTTTTTTTTTTGGTCTAGCTTCCTTAAACAACACAACGGGGCTTTCCAGTTTGGAATTTGATCATTTGAATCCCACTTAAACTAACAAAAAAGGGTTTTCAAATAGATCCCTTTCAGGAGCAGATAGGATTCATTCATGTGCTGCACTTTCCACAAGATCAAGTGTTCAAATGGGCTGCTATTTTAAGAAGCTACTGCCATTATTGAGGCAGGGTGGGAGCGTGGGGGTGGAGGAATGATTTTGGAAAGGATTTACAGTGTATAAATGGTAGCACTTCCTTGTCCTAAAGTTATTTTGTCAGTGTGCCAGTCCATCACTGCCATGTTTGCATGTTTCTGCAAGGTACTGAACTAGAATTAAATGCTTTTGGCTATTAAGTGAAACAATAGATCTCTGTACATTTTTTTGAACTGCAATTGAATCAGCTGTTGTTTAATAAAATGAGTCTGACAATAGCACAAAAAAGCTTTAGAAACCTCCACAGATTTGCTCTTTAAGGACTCTTTCATGAAACTGTTGCCAATAGCAGTTAATAGAAATGATATATTTTCATTTGAAAGAGAATATTCATGCCTTGGAGGCTGAACTAAAAATAAATTTTGGATCATGTTCCAATTTAAATACATTATATTTATTATGTACATAGTATTCATTTTTGTTTTCTTCCTTTCGTATCTTACTGTATATGGAGGTAAGGCAAATGGCATGTAGAACATCACACTTCAAAAAATAAATCAGGTTTTAATTACCTTTGAGAGTGTTTCTGTGTATGTAATAACTTTTATCTTAAAATAAGCTATTGGAGGATTGCATATAATCATAGGATAATCTTAGTTGAAAGAGTCCCACAAAGATCATCAAAGTCCAACTCCTGGCCCTGCACAGGACAACCCCAAAAGTCATCCCATGTGCCTGAGAGCATTGTCAAATCACTTAGTGGACTCTGTCAGCCTTGGTGCTGTGACCACTTTCCTGGGGAGCCTCTTAGTGCCCAACCACCCTCTGGGGGAAGAACCTTTTCTTAATATCCAACCTGAACCTCACCTGACACATCCGCATTCCCTCATGTCCTGTCACTGGTTGCCACAGACGAGATCAGTGCCTGCCCCTTGTCCTCAGAAGGAAGTTGCAACTGCTATGAGGTCTCCCCTCAGTCTCCAGACTGAGCACACAAAGTGCCAGCAGCCCCTCCTCACACAGCTTTCCCTCAAGGCCCTTCACCATCCTCACTGCCCTTCTTTGGATGCTCTCTAATGGCTTAATGTATTTTTTATATTGTGGAGCCCCAAACTGCACCCAGGATTTGAGGTGAGGCCACCCCAGTGCAGAGCAGAGCTGGACAATCCCCCCCTTCGCCCAGCTGGTGATGCTTTGCCTGATGCCCCCCAGGACAGGGCTGGCCCTTCTGGCTGCCAGGGCACTGCTGGCTCATGTTCAACTTGCCATCGACCAGGACCCCCAGGTCCCTCTCTGTCGCCCTGCTTTTCAGCATTATATTCCCCAGTCTGTACACACATCCAGGATTGCCCCATCCCAGGTGCAGAATCCCACACTTGCCCTTGTTAAACTTCATATGGTTGGTGATTGCCCATCTCTCTAATTTGTTGAGGTGTCTCTGCAGGTTCTCTCTGCCTCTTGGGGAATCAACAGCTCCTCCCAGTTGTCCCCAAACTTGCTTAGTGTCTCTTCTGGTCCTGCATCCAAGTCATTTATGAAGATGTTGAAGAGAACTGGGCCAAGGATGGAGCCCTGTGGAGCCCCACTAGTGACAGGTAGCCAGTCTGATGTTACTCCATTCACTGTAACTCTTTGCACCTGACCCATGAGCCAGTTGCTCACCCATCACATGATGTGTTTATCCATCTGTGATGGACATTTGGTCCGGAAGGATCCTCTGAGTGACAGTATCAAAAGCTTTACTAAAATGCAAAAAAATAACATCAGCTGGTTTCACTTGATCAACTAGGTGGATTACCTTGTCATGAGAGGAAATTAGGTTTGACAAGCAGGACTTTTCCCTCATGAAGCTTTGCTGGCTGTGAACAATGACTGTGTTGTCCTCCACGTGTTTTTCAATATCTCCCAGAATAATCTTCTTCATAACTACCAGGCACTGAAGTGAGACTGAGAAGCCTGTAGTTTCAGGGTCATCCTTCTTGTTCTTCTTGAAAATTGGGGCAGTGTTAGCCAGCTTCCAGTCAACTGGGACCTGTCCAGATTGTCGTGACCATTTAAAAATCATTGAGAGAGGTTTTGTGATGACATCAGCAACTCTTTGAGGATTCTCAGATGAATCCCATCAGGCCCCATAAACTTACAGGGATCCAGCTGGAGTAGCAGATCCCACACAAGTTGAGGGTCAACTGAGAGTTTATCATTCTCACAGCTGCAGTCCTCCAACTCAGGCCACTGTGACACCCTTAGCCTGTTGACAATGTTGAAGGCAGACAAAGAAAGCATTGAACATCTCTGCCTTGTCCACATCCCTGTTTGTGAGGTGACCATCCTCATCCTGTAATGAACTGGTGTTATTTCTGCACTGACTTTTGCCATAAATGTATTTAAAATAACTCTTTCTATTGTCACTCCAAGTTCTGGGCAGTTTCAACTCCTACTGAGCTTTGTCACATGAATTTTCTCCCTATAGTGGTGAGCAGCATCTCTATATTGCTTCCATGCCACCTGACCTTACTTTCACTGGGCATACACCTTCCTTTCTTGCCTTAGCTCCAAAAGAAAATCCCTGCTCAGTCAAGCTGGTCTTCTGCCTCATTTGCTTGACTTCTAATATTTTGGAACTGCCTTTTCCTTCTCCCTAGGAGGTGGTGCTTAAAAAGTGACCAGCACTGTTGAACCACAGCACTTTCAAAAGCATTTTCCTGGGGGCCTTTATTCACTAGTTCCCTGAGCAGCCTGAAGTCTTCTCATATCCAGGGTTGAAGTTTTGCTTGCACTTTTCCTCCTGACAACAGAGATTTTAAACGCAGTTGCCTCATGGTTCCTGGCCACCAATTATCCCCTTAACTTAGGAGATGCTCTCTGTTAAGGAGTAACAAATCACCCTTTAATAGTCCTGTATGGCTAGTAAGTCCAATGAAGAATGGAGACTGACAGGAAGCTATGGTGACCTGATTAAAGTCACAGCACCACCACTGAGTGCTGCTGTGCTGGACATTCTGGAACTTCTGTATGGACTGGAGTCCAAGGTGGCAAAGCTGTGCCACCATCAGCATTGCAATGTGTTTTTCTCTGCTCCTTTAGCAGCTGAGTGCAGGTAATAAGAGGTTGCTTTCACATGGAGGGGCATCCAGTTGGAGGCCCTCTGTCTAACACCATGCTCAAGATTTTTTTTTTTGATACAGACTCTGTGTGACCCCTTGAAAGTGTTTAAACACTTCAGTAGGAAAGCATGTTAGCATACTGTCTTTTGAAAATTTTTCCAGGGTAGAAACTGCAAGAAAGGTCTGCTGCTCGAGTATTGCCTGAGGATTATCACCTCTCCAGGAATTAAGTTCATTGGTATTCCAGTTTATCTCTGAGAAAAAATATCTTTTTAATATACTTTTATCACAGTGTTTAATTTATGATGGTCAAGATAGTCACAGTAATGTCTGGGTTTCAGAACATGGACTAAGTAAGGAAGACCACAGATATCTCAACCTGTGTTTTATCTCTAGCCAACAGGTGGCTGAAATCTGGTTCTTACTCCAGAATTTCTTGTAAAGTTTATTTCCCTGGGGGATCTGTGTGTAAAAGGGTTGTCTCGAAATCTTTCCTGAAATTCTTTTCAGGTTCAAATCACAATTGTTCTTTTTTGGTCCCCCCATGCCCTGCAGCATTGTTATGAATATAATTTAAGATGTTGATATTAAGTTTCCTGAAAAATTGCTTTTCATTTTAGACAAACATGTAGAAATTCTAATGGCACCTTAGGCCATGGCTGGACAAAGCTGTCTGCTGCCTGGATACTAAATTGGGCTAATTAACTTTCTATTACATTCAGTATGAGCTAATTGTTAATATATGAGAGGAAGTGGTCTTATCTCCATAGCAATGAAGCAATACTTAACTTTGATATTATGATTTGGCAATACATGAAAAAATCCACATTGCATACAAACACCACTGTACTGACAGTCCTGCAGGTTTTTAAATGAGATCTGTAGAGTGGAATTCATGATAGTGGCTTGTTCCTGGCCCTTGACTGAGACTGTGTAGGCCATTTCTGATGGTTTTGAGCACATGACCCCTCACTTAGACTTGGAGACTTCATGATCCAATTTTTAGTTCTTACCTACACTTTTGATAGGACTTGAAATCAACATCATTCATGTTCTATAGTACACATTTTTGAAGCAACTTCTATAAGACATTCTAGCAGTTTTATACCTTCATGTTACTAAGAAAGAAAAATAGCCCGTCTTCTGAAGAGACAGAAATTAATGGCCCTTAGTTGGATTTCCTCTTCTGAAGGGCCTTTGTACACATGTTTGGATAGCCTGTGAGCCTCCTGCCCAGGTAGGATCAGCCAAACCTGTAATGCAGCATCAGGCAGCCACTGCAATTCCCTGTAAAGCAGCTCTATTTGCTTGTTGCCAAGTATCCAGATTTTACCAGACCTGGCCAGCTTTCAACAACTTTGTCTGCTGCTTGGATCAGAGCATAGCCTGGATGGCTGGAGGTTTTTGTGTGCCTGGGTCAGAACAGCTGCAGTTTGGCTCATGTGGAGGCAGAACCCAGCGCCCACCTCACCCTGCACTCATCCTGCCGGAGCTGGCAGAGGACCCACGAGGGAAGGATGCCTCTCATGAGTGGGGCCACAATCAGGCTCTTTAGGGCTGGAGGGGGCACAGTTAAGGCTGCAGTTGTTTTTCAGATTTATATCTTCATGATGGACTGCAGTTGTCTCACGTGTTTTTCAAAGACTTGTGCCACCAGGTGAGCTGTGTGTGTAGATTTTAATTATTCCCACTGGCTGCTACTGGTTTAAAAATGTACTCTGATCTAGGAAGGGAAAGTGAACAGGCAGCCGTAACAGAGCATTGTGTGAATGCTCAATTTATTTAATTTTTTTTTAACATCAAACTGAGGTCTCGGGCAGTAGACTCTGCTGGTGGCTGCTTATTTATTTGGCCTATATGCCTTTGTGTTTTCTGCTACCTGCTTTACAGGTGCATTCTGTGTTAGAAAAGTACTAACTTGAAAATGCAGGAAAGCTCTGAAGTTGTCTTTTTCTGCCCACACCTGTGTTCCAGTCCCTACACCTCTTCAGAAATGTGCAATATTAAAAGCTTTAATAGTATAGTCATTCTGAAATACAAAATAAATGTATATTGCCATAATAATTCAAAAAGTTTATGAAAACAAATATTAAGAGGTCATACTAACCAGTGGTATCAGAAGAATATACTGTGAGTAAATTAATTACTATAAGTACATATTATTGCACTTGCTTTGCAATCCTCCTATGAAGCAAGAGAAGTTCACTCTATATAGTTTAATAAAAAAAAATACATCTGAACAGTTCTGTTGCTTCAAATCTGAAGAGATGGGAAGTATTGTAAGTGTAAAAGGCACAGAAACATCAAGTACAGCACATAACTCTGAGCTATCCTTTGTCAGCATCCCTCCTATTCCCTAAGGATATCCATGCTCTTTTGTTCTTGGAGCACTACATGCAGTTCTTAAGCCTTGCTGGATTTTCATGCAACAAAAATATTTTTTTTAGATTAACTTTTACTCAATTGCTCTCACGCTTTCCAGCTGTTTCCTGGCCTCTTGTTATGCCAACATGGTTTGGGATTTCATTGCTCTAATATTCACAACTTTTCGTGTACTAAGGTGATTATTAGCATTTGCTGGCCCATAGGCAGCGATACCAAGTGAGTTGTGTTGGAGGATGAAGGTCAGGGGAGACACTAGTCATTGCTCTAATTGTTGGGATTAATTCTAACTTATCTGGCCTTACAAGACAGCACAGCAGATGGCTAGCTGGTTTTGCCTAACTTAGGAAGGCAATTATGTTGATCTGGGCCCATGGTATCCTCAGGGATTTCACCCTGTGCTAAAAAGATATTGTTCCAGAAGGTGCATATATATATATATATATATGTTGAGGTGGTAACTGTGCACCCATTTAGACTTTATCTGTGGGATGTGGTCTTAAAGAAACTCTCAGCAGAAATCTTCTCTGCCCTGCCTTCCTCATCCCTCTGTACTTGGCTTTGGAGGCTCAGGCCACACTGTGCAGATTTCTAGGCTCCTTAAGCTTTTGAGACTTCACTGTTTGTTGTACTTTGTTCATTTTTCTACCCTGCAACTCCAAAAATACAAGAAGTATGGCAAAACTTCAGACTTCCTGTCAACACCTAAGAGTGCCCTGGAGCTTGACCTTGCAGAATCTCTGTTGCAATTTGCTGACATTAGTTGTTGGGGAACTTTAAAAATGGACACTGCAAGAACCTTCATATGATATATCTAAATTGTGAGCACTTAGATTTACAATTAGTGGTAGGTGGAAGAAAGGTCTGTACATTTCAGACCTGAAGTGGGAATTTGTGTTAATGTAGTAATAGAGCTTGCCAAAGAAAACTGTATATGGAAATGGAACTGCTGGAGCACAACCTGAAAATGAAAAATAAAAAGCTGCTGGGGATCCCAGAAATTTCTCCAAAGAGCAGCTGGGTGGATATTTTTGCTGAGTTTGCAGGCTAAAATCAGGAGTCTGTAGCTTGCCAGCTCCTGTGTTTCATGATGCAATGGCTTCTTTTCTAATAAGAAAACAGCTATTAAACAGGCTTGCCTTTTATTAATGTCCTGTACCTCGAGGTGTGTGTGATTGAAACAAGACCCTTCATGCAATGACGAAAAGCTGGAAACTTTATATGAAAACTGCATTTGTTTTTTGTTTTGGTGGTGGGCTTTTTGTTTGCATTTTTTTGGTTGGTTTGTTCGGGTTTTTTTATTTGGTTTGGTTTTGGTTTTGTTTTGGGTTTTTTTTGTTTGTTTGTTGTTTTTTTTTTAAAGCTGTTCCAGAATATGTGCTAACACAGAAGTGGCATGCAAAGTTTTTACCAGAGGGTTCTGTGTGTTCTGGGGGAGGGCAGATGCCATCTCATGTTAAAATGGAAGAACACAGTCTGTGTCCAGCACTCTGCAGTGGCTTGTGCTAAAGGAGAGGAAAAAGAAAAATCTCTCATAGCTCCGAGTAAATCCATACCTGCCAGTGTCAACTTCTTAAAATCTTAATCTGACTGTTCTCCGGAAGTTGTTTGTAGCAACTCACTGATTGAATGTCTTAACACTCTGAATACATAATTTTCTCAGTTCATACAGGTACCAGATCTGGCTTTTAAACAAAATGTATTTCCTGTAACTGTTTTTCCTAAGATGATTTTTCCACTCCTCTGGGTGCATTTATGTGAGTGACAGGATAATGAGGTGGACTGCCAGCACTATTGAAAAGCCACACTTGTGACATTTACTCTGAGGAGGAAATGAAATGGGTGCAGTGTGAAGCTATAATTTTTGTTTAAAAAAAGTAATAAAAAAATAAAGAACTAGTAAGTATTGATAGCTATTACCTGAAGATGCCCAATTTTCCTTTAAGGCTGTCTGATCTGTCAAACACCTGTATAATTAAGTGACTGGCTGTTCTTAAGACATGTACTGTTTCAAAGGAGTGACTGTATCTTGATAATGCAGTCAGGAAAAGATAGATTCTTTTACTTTCATAGCGGAACATTCATGGTTTAATCTTTAGGTTTAAGGTGAAATTCTATGTGCTGTTCCTTCCTTTTCACTGACAGGATGCGTGCAGGTGTGCTGCGTGATGGAACAGTAAAGGCAAGCTTTGGCTTTCAGCTGGTTTTGTCCCCTGTATCAGGTCACCAGCTTCAGAGTTACCTATCTATATGTGCTGGTGCAAAGTAGAAGCAGAACCAGGCATGTGCTGCTCATAAAAGCATAGTCCTTGCTGAAAAACAGCAAGTTGCTGATCTGCTGGGAGCCCTCCCTGGGTTGGCAGAAAAAGGCAGAAAAACACCTCCAGTTTCAGGACCACTCTGGGACTTTTCCAGTGTTTTAATCTGAAGGTGATCATTTTTCTATTAGATTCAGGATATGTCAAGAAGGGCTTACTTTCAAAATTGTTTTTATGCTGATAAAGTCTCAGGCCCTTCACGGACAAGTAAACTGTGACTGGTCATGTAAGAGGAGACCACACTGGACTTCCTCCTGTGTGACAGCATTTCTTCCTGCACAGAATGTGCTGCTCTAGTGGTAACTCATGGCCCTTTGTCCCCCAGGTCAGATCTTGGGAATTCTAGCATCTTTGCCACTCAGCCTGTGGTGGAAAGCAATCAAAAGCCAGATGTCATCTACTGTATTTGTTTTTGCTGTTGTTATAGATGTGGGAATTTAGGCTTTGGGGGATAATATACACTGCAAGCTAGGTGCTGCTTCTAGAAGGTGTAGAAGCTCAATTCAGTACAGAAAGCCAGGTTATCACTAAGTCTCTTTCCGACTTAGAGGGTGAATTGCTTGCCTGTCTGATCTGGTAGCAGTGAAGCTTGAATATCTTCCATTTCTGTATGGGTTTTTTAATTAGCATTATAAAGACTCTCTGTGTCTTTATTTTATAAGTCTTGTTTGTTTGTGTGAAGGTATTGGTCAGTTAGAAAACTATAAATCATCAAACTGTTGGCAGGCAAGTTAGACTTTTAAAAAGTCAGCAAAGGGTTGACATCCATTAGAAAATGAAGAAGAATGATCTGTCTTGAGGAGGGATGTTTTTACTCAAAATAAACCTTGACAATGAGTGTATGTGAGTTCATGGTGTATTTCAAACATTCTTGCACTTAAAATATTTTCAGAGCACTCAGATTAAAATGACAGAGAACAATAGTATTATACGCTTGCATAGAAGTTTGACTGTGTTCCATGTTTGTCATAATAGGAAATAGAAAATACAATATTCACTTAGCATCCATAATTCAGCTGTGTTCTTTATTTGCTTTGGATTTTGGTAAGTAATGTGTCAGACTACTTTCAGGGCCCTGGAGAAAATCTGTGTTACAGAGAATGCTAATTCTGCCCAGAAAAAAACTCTGAAGCGTGACCTTGCCAAACAGAGCTTGAGCCCTCTGATTGGGTGTAATTTTTCTGCTTTTCCCCCAGCCCCTGTTTTTCTTTTCACAGATGAAAATTTCCTTGTTAGAAGGTTACTGTCTTAAATTGAGACTTTATTTTTTCTTATTTTATTATGTTCCACTCTATTTTTGTGGCACTTTCCCTAGATATATGGACCACCCAGTTGTTTTAAGCCAGCTGTCAAAATAATAGTCAGTAAGAGGATTATGCTCAGTTTTGCAGGAAGAAGCTGTACAAATGGTTAAGCAGAGAACCTGGATATAGCAGACCTATGTCTTATTGCTAACACCACCTTAGCAAGTGCAGTCAGTTTCAGTTTTACAAGTCTAACCCGTAAATGTGGACTATTTCTGATCTACCTGTGGTATAACAATTTGTAAAGAAATGTTTTATGTGAGCTAAGTAGTAAAAATTGCAGTTTTCTGAGTTAGACTGACATTTAAATAATTGCTGGAAACACTCAAATCTCAGTCTTTTAGCAAAGACCAGCTTTACCTGAACTATTATGCTTTGTCTGTCAGATACTGGTTAAAGAAATCTTCATTCCCTTGCTAGCTTGACTTTGTAACCAAAATGTGGAAAAGATCCTTTGCCCTGAAGAAGGGATGGGTTGTTTTAGGACAGTTTTAAGTGCTTCACCAGTTAACATCTCCTATCTGTAAAAAATATGCTGTTTAATTCAGGGATGTCATACACAGCTGTCCCCTCTGTTTGGTCATTTAAAGCATCTATCAGCATGAGTTTTTTATTTGAGTAACATTTCGGGTCAAGGAATTTGAGATCCTGACAAGACTGGGAGGTGATGGTCCTGCAGCTATTCTCCATTGACCTTGAACTTGATGAAATTTTGCTGTGGGTTCGCTCTTACTTTCAAGGCCTGTTTATTCCAGCTGGGCTTTGCATTCCTCCCAAAGAACATAATTTTCTACTTTGTCTTGTTACGGACTGAGTCATTAAGAGACTTGTATGTTCCCAGTAGGAAAAATCAGTGTCAATTAACTGATCTTTATCATCTGCTGCAGAGGTGGGTCTTGAATGCTGACTTGTTTAATTTCTAGATCCAGTGAGAAAACACTGGAAAGGGTAGCTGCTCCTCTGCTGTGCTGCAAGGTCTGGATGCAATCATAAAACATCATCCCACCCCTCAGGAAGAATAGAAATGTTTTACAGCAATAAAAGAAATACCCCTCAAATCAGTTCAGGCTGGGGTATCAAGATGTGGCTCTAAGTGGTAATAGGCTTATCTATTGTGAAGGGGAAATGAACTATGTTGTAATGGGGTTTTAAGCTGAATGAGAATCTAACCCTCAGTGTGGCACTTGGTCCAAGTCAAGCCTTACATGTTTGTTTATGTTTGCCTAAGTCATTGCACAACCAGGAAATGGGAGGAAAAGTTGTTTGCTTTCATATCAAGGGAAGTTTATTCGTGGAAGATGCAAGTAAAATGGACCACTGCTTAAGGCGTCCAGATGGTGAGAACTCCAGTGTTTGGAAACCTGCAGCTTTTGCCTCAAATATTTTAGGAAATTATGTAGCTTGTAAAGAATTATTCTGTACTGACATAAACGTCTACAGGCTTCTTTGTTTCTAGAGCCTCCCTTGGTACCCACTGCTCATGGGTTTGGGTTTGCTGATTTTTTTGTTTGTTTTGTTCTGGGTGGGGTATTTGTTTTCTGTTTGTTTGTTTTTTAGTCAAAAAGAAAAAAGCAGAAGCTATTAACTTTAAAATCAGAATTACTCCTAAAGGAGAAGTTTTTGCCCAACACTCTGTAAATGCTCAAATAGTCTGGACCTTATAATAGGTTCATCCCAGTTTGGAGTCATTCTCTCTCTCTCTTGAGCAGGGCTGACTCCCTGATAAGCCAGATCCATTTACTAAACCAGCAGCTAAGTAACCATATTCCCTATTCCTCCCCCCCAATTGCTTTTAGACTATTAAGAAAAATTATTTCACTACAGGTGAGAGACAGTAGCAGTAGAAGGATGCAGGGAGGAGACACAGAGCAAGCAATTGTGTGAGAGCTGCAGCAGCCCAATGCTCTGTGGCTTTGGCCACTGTATAAATGATTGAGAGTTAAACCTTATAACCCTAACTTTTCATGGGACTTTCCACATAGCTTCTGAATTATTGTTTTCCTTAGGTCTTACCATCATATGTGTTGTCATCTTCAATACCACCTATTCTGCTTAGAGATGATGTTTCTTCCATCCTATCAATTTGGAAGAAGCAATATTTTTAACCAAGTCTTTCTTACTCTAAAATATTTTTGGCCATGTGAAACAGAACATCCACGTGAATGATGACTTCTTGAGAATTGCCATAGGAATTGTTTTTATTGGTAGGCCTGATAAGTTCATAGGAGCATAACCTGAAAAGAGTTAATTTTTCTTGTCTCTGATACTTTTTTTTGCAGTCTGATTTTACCTAAATAAAACTTCTTTAGCACTTGTGTGTTCATGTTGCATTTGGCACCATCCTACACAGCCTGTCCGTAAAACCTCAGCTCCCCAGATTTAGCCAAGTTATTATTATTCAGGTATTTATTATTGCTATGAATATCGTCAAGTGTAAGTTAGCCAAGTGTGTGCTTCACAGCCTTCCTAATATATAAGTGAATTTGATTGTATTTTGTGTCAGTACAAATCTATGTGTTTGGTATTTGCTGGTATGTTGTGCTGGCTAAATTAGAGGTGTTGGAATTTGTCAGGCTCCTCTTGTGTCCCTCTCCCAGCAATTTTCCCAGAGCCTGAGAAACCACTTCTTCTAAAGAAGAATGTTTATACAATCTTGCCTTGGTCACTGAGTACATGAAGTTTAGATTTTGAATGACCAGAGAACAGACAGCAGCAGTGGTTCTTGCACTCTTGGAAGTGTTAACTCTTCAGTTTGTTTATGGCATGAGAAGAGCACACAGAATATTTTTCTGTTTGCAGGGAATGGCTCAGAGCTTAACCACTGCCTGTCTGCCATTTGCAATCAGCAGCAGCCAGTGTGGAAGGACTCCTTGTAGGAAGTGACATGGTGGTTGTCCTTGATGGAGGACTCTGTTCCAGGAACTCTCCCGTTTTCACTGATTGTCCACTCTTTGCCAGCCCTTGTCTCTAGGTCCTTTTTATCTGCTGAAGGTTCAAGAAGGCTGCAAAGAATTCTACGGCTTAGAGAAGCAGTGTTGCAGTTCACATACTACATGCCTGAAAAGATCCCTTTTATTCCTGCCTGTTATTCCACCTTTCTCTGGTTAGGAGGCTGAACTTTCAGTGTTGGTTTTAACACTTAAAGGAAGCAGGTGTTCAAAATGTAAACTCTTGAATACAGTGGTTGGTGTGGCTCAGTGATTTATGATGTTCCCTCTAGATTCCAGGGGAATGATGCTACAAATTTGATGTTTCTTTTAAAAGATATTAGACGCTGTCCCAGGAATACTGCCTCTTTCAGTCTGGGGCATGTTGATGAAGTCAAGTCCTAACTTTTTACATGCAATGTAGTTGCAATTGGAAGTGTTCTGTGTTGGGTTTGTTTTTTGTGTTACTCCCACTGAAAAACTGTGTGTATCAGGCTGATACTGGTAGACCCCATGTGGTAGCAGTATGTCTGCTGATATCTTATGTATCTTATGGTATCTGCCTGTGTCTTATGACTTGACAATATTGACATGCTATGCCTCAGGAGGATATAAACAACTCTGTTTTACTAAGCTTTTCCTTCATATTTGCTTCAGAGCAAAATGAAGTCAGCAGCATCTCTATAGACCTGTTTCTGTGAATCTTGAGGTGCCCAACATGAGAATGTCAAACATGGACCTTCAGCTGAAAAAAGGCTTGAATTTAGTATAACTTCTTTCATTTGTTCTGTAATTATGTCTCAGGTAATTGGTGCTGTAGAGTGCATCCTGCCATGGTGTGGTTGGTAGTGGCAGTTTCCCACTGTTTGAACAAGCAGGTGCTTGAGGTGAACAGAAAAACCAAAAGTGGAAAAAGTACATCTCTGGCATAGTCTCACAAATATCCAGTAACTTTGATTTCTCCAGCTGACACAGTAAGGTGTTTCCTGCATGCACACACCCAGGACACCCCCTGCTCACTAACAAAAGATGAGCTCTGTAAAGGGCAGTGCAGGATTACAACTTGATTTAGTTTAATTAAGAAAGTGTAGAGTCACCTTTTAGAGGAACTGAATTTTGTCCACAGAAAGAGGAAAATCAGAGTTGACTAAAATGACTAGAGCTAAGACAGTTACTGTGAATGTTTTCTTTATTAATTCCCCAAGCCCAGGCATTCTTTGGGGATATATTACATCCCTACAGATGTTATTTTAGAGATTGCATGGGACTAGATGCACATAAGGTATATAGCATAGATTAATGGGACAGCAGCCTGTGTAAAATCATGGAATCGTTGAGTCATTCAGGTTGGAAAAGACTTCTAAGATCATCAAGCCCAACCATTAACCCAGCACCACAAGTCCACCACTAAACCATGTGCGCTCCCAAGTGTCAGATCTACACGTTTCCTAAATACACCCAGAGCCTTCCAGAGATGGTGATGCCACCGCTTCCCTGGGCAGCCTCTTTCAGTGCTTGACAACCCCTTCAGTCTAGAAATTTTTCCTATTGTTCCATTTAAACCTCCTCTGACACAGCTTGTCCTATCACTTGTTCCCTGGGAGAAGAGCTTGATCCCCACCTGGCTACACCCTTCTTTCAGGGAGTTGTAGAGAGTAATAAGGTTACCCCTGAGCCTCCTTTTCTCCAGGCTAATCATCAGCATCTCCCTCAGGTACTCCTCACAGGACTTGTTCTTTAAAACCTTTGCCCAGCTTCATTGTCCTTCTCTGGACATGCTCCAGCACATCAACATCTTTCTTGTGGTGAGGGTCCCCCAGTGCAATACATTATTTGATGTTCAGTGTGAAAGTATGACTACAAAATCCTTTTGTTGTGCCATCTCACTTTCAGAGCTGTTACCTTCCTGGGAGGCAGTGGAGGGATGCCAAAAGATCTAAGGACAGGGAGAGGAGAACTTGCCAGTGTATGGTTTGTGAATGAAAGAAAAAGGAGATCTTAATAAAAGAAAAGTGACATGTAAATGCTCTCTTGCAGTTTTCACCTGGCAGCCACAAAAGGGCATGCAGAGTGCCTCCGGATCATGGTGACACATGGTGCAGATGTGACAGCCCAGGATGGTGCAGGTATGCCTCTCTGAACCTATACAGATAGCATCATACACTCAGTTTTCTTATGTAGTTCTTGATGTGCAGAGTGAAATTAAAGATTTGGCAACACTGGTTTTCCCCACCCACTGTATAGGAAAAGCAGTTGTAAGACTTGCAGGTTTAGGCATACTTGCTTTCCTTCACAGAGGACTCAGATTCTGAAGTCCTAAAAAGTCCAAGTCCTTAAAAATTTTTGTCCTAATACAGTAGATTTCAGCATTTGTTGTGGACTCCAGATGTAACATAGTTGCCCAGGTTTTTAAAAATCATTATTTGAAGTTAAAAAAAAAATCCTCCTCCCCCAACTGTCTTTATTATTATAGGTTACATCGAGATCTTCAGTGTTGCTTTTATGTTTATCCAAGCTATTAACCCTATTAACTTTACAGGAGTTGCAGTAAGACATTTCCTCAGGATTCAGGACAGACTGAAAAGAGCTGATACGAGCCAAAAAAGACCTAAGAGCTATTAAGTGGGCTGTTTCAGTTCTCAAAAGTCCTATGTCTTAATTACTACCCTACTAAGGGAATAATGGGAGCTGAATTTGAAACAGGCAAGCTCTTCCTAATAGATTTCAGTTGACACATCTGTGGAATCTGTGCCCAGCATTTTTTCTGGCTAACTGAACACCTGGATGAGCTGTCAGCATTCTGTCTCTCCAGTAATGATCTGTAAATGCTGGGCTTATGGGTTCTGTTTTGGCCACTGATTGCAGCCTGAGCGAATTTCTGCCATTCATGTCTCTATAAGGAAGTGTCTGTGATCCTGGAAGAAGCATTCCTATTTTACACAAGGATAGGAGAATATATGTACCTAATGCAGACTGTTACTCAGAATTCATACTTCATCTTGCCTTAGGATTTATTAGTTCTTTGGATAGTGAGAGGTTGCCTGCCTGCTTTCACCCAAGAGTTTCAACCCAGTGTTCATTAGAGAAATCCTTGTCTGTAAAAGTCACATTGTTTGCAGTGTAAGTTTACTGTCACAAGTGGCTTTGTCTTTATTGAGTACTAAATCTTATCTCCTTCTTTTCTTCATTACATGGATAATTTGTTCTTTTGCTGTCTTGGCTGCTTTAATTTTTCAAATGGTCTGTAAGATGAAGCTGGAGGAGAGACTGCAGTCTTTCATCATAAATTCATAGTCAGTAAATCACTGTATTGCATAGCTAAAATGAGCTCAGGGGTGCTAAATAAATTAACTGAAATGCAGACTGGTGTAGACCTGTGTTTGATATGTGCTCACAGCTGCTAATATAAAATAACTGAATAAGGAACCTGTGAGATCCAAACTAAAGTAGTCCTGTTTTTGAGACTTCTTGTACATGCACTTTATGGATTATACAAATTTATTGCAGTGGTAGCTGGTGAATTTGGCATGTTTTACTCTTGGTGCTAGGTTATTTTTCATTGCCACATGGCAGAAATCATGAAGCCTGACAGACATCTTTATGCAGGGAGGGTGAGTAATATAGGAAAATTGTCTACAGAGAAACAAGACATAACAATCTTAGGCGTACTTCTGCCAAGGTATAGTCTGACACAACGTTTGTGTCACTCCTTTATATGAAGCAAGATATTAAGATTATTCTGTTACCTGCCTGAACAGTCTGTTGTAAAGACATTCTGCTTGATGTAGGTTTTATTTTCTCTACCCTACTTACTTTTTATTTGTCATGATAGGAATGAGATGGATAACTCAAGATCTTGCCTTTGTCATGAAAGAGTTTATTCCTGTGCTTTGGCATGATTGAATAATTAATTTGCTTTGCCTTTATTCATTTAGGGCACAGTGCTTTACATCTTGCAGCAAAGAACAGCCACGCTGATTGCATTAAGAGATTACTTCAGGTAAAGTAAAAATTAAATTAATTTTGATTTTTTTTAAGTTTTCATTTGGATCCACTAGACACTGACACCTTTCCTGCTAATAATATGCACCAGTCTGCTATACTGTTGTCCTATCTCCTTGACATCAAGATAGGCACATCAAGAGTTTAAACATAAAGAGTTTAAGACCTCTCAGGCACTGTGAATGGGTGATAGAACACACTGTAGTATCTTCACTGAGTGGTCTGCTGACACAGTTTTCCACATGCAACTGATCTGACATAGGTGGAGTGGGTTTCAAGCAGGTTGCAGCTTCATTCTGACTTTCTGTGTTTTATCTTGAGGTTGGATGACTTGAAATTGATTGGAGAATTATAGGGGAAAAGGATTTTTCACTTCTCAAGGGATTCTGATGTTGTTCCACTGGGCTGCTTTCTGCCTGTTCACCATAGAAATGTTTGTCAAGTTTAAAGTCAATGAGAGATGAAACCAAAGTAGTTTAGATCTTAAAATGTGGAAATAACCAAATCCTCCATGAAATGAGTTGAAGTACAGTGAGGGAATAGAAAGGAATTTGAGTGAATAGAGAAAATAAGAAAAACAAAAGTGAAGATGAATAGAAGATTCTCATAGTGTTGAAGCTGATGATGTTCATTAGTAAGCAAAGACATTGTCCATCTCAGCTCCATTTCAGAAACGCTGGTAAGTTTTCATTGTGGTGATCAGAGGGATGAAACAGATTTTTCTAAATTTGGAGTTATCTGTCAGTCTCAGATGAAATAATGAATACAGACTGAGACTACAGATGAAATAAAGAATAACAATCCCACTCAAGCCCAATGGTACAGAAAGAGAATGGATCCCATGTCGCAGCCTCTAAATTGTTTTTGCCTGGTTAGCTTAGGGCTTGTCTGTCTGTGACAACACAGGCACATCAGTTTCACTGATTCCCACCTCAGTATTCCTTGCAAGCTGACTTCCCTTACTCCTCCCCACCTGGGAGGGGTTGTCATTAGCCACTGATGCTCATTTCATTGCCAGTTTCTACTCTTGCTAACACCAACCCTTTTACAGCATAAACAGCACCCTCAGGCCGACACTGGGGGCATCGCAGGCAGCAGCATCAGCAGCTCAGCAGCTGAGTGTGTTTAACACCTGCTGCCCTTCCACTTGCCAGCTACAACCACAGAGTGCTTTTGTTGGTATTTTTCTGGGTTTGTTAATATATGCATATTTGCAAGCACAATCCTAAGTGCAACCCCATTGGTAATATTCTCCAATAATTCATGCTCTTAGGATTGCCTTCTTACTTCTGCAAACCGAAGTGTGCGTGGGAAGAATGTCTGACTGTTGTTGAACTGAAACAGGCTAAATAATTATTTTACACAGGCAGAATCTTGACACTTCTGTTACAGAATGTGGTAATCTGTGTGATCCTGTTTTCCTAGAAAATCATAGTCATGTTGGAGGCAGTGCTGCATTTAAAAATCAAAAGTTGTAATGTTTGATTTTTAGAAAACTGTAGTTTCAGGGCCCTATCTTTTCCTGTGCAAAGAAAAGCATTCAAGCTGTTGAAGGGTTTGGAGAACAAGTCCTGTGAGGAGCAGCTGAGGGAGCTGGGGATGCTTAGCCTGGAGAAGAGGAGGCTCCGGGATGACCATATTGCAACAGGGCAGGAGAAAATCACCTCAAGTTGCACCAGGGGAGGTTTAGGTTGGATATTAGGAAAAATTTCTCAACTGGAAGGGTTGTCAGACATTGAAAGAGGCTGCCCAGGGAAGTAGTGGAGTCATCTGGAGAGATTTAAGAGATGTATAGATGTGAGGCATGTTTAGAAGTGGTCGTGGCAGTGCTGAGTTAATAGTTGGTTTTGATGATCTTGAATATAATTTCCAACCTAAATGAATTTATGCTTCTATAATACTCTGTTGTAACTAAAACTAAAATCTTCTGTACCAAAACAAGTCTTGATAAAGATTGAAAATACTTATTATTACTTATTACTGCGAAGTCTAGGTTGATCAGTAGTAGTTGATATCTTATAATATGACAAAATGTAAGTGGCTTGTTGGTACTGTAGTTTTTAAAAATGCAAATGAAGCCTTAATGCATTCAACAGAAATGGGAACAACCATGGTGGTCCCATAGGAACCTCATGAGGTTTAACAAGACCCAGTGCAAGGTGCTGCACCTGGGTCAGGGCAACCCTGGTATCAGCACAGGCTGGGGATGAACAGACCGAGAGCAGCCCTGCTGAGAAGGACTTGGGGTGCTGGTGGGTGAGAGGCTGGACATGACCCGGCCATGTGCACTCACAGCCCAGACACCAAACGTGTCCTGGGCTGCATCCAAAGCAGGGTGGGCAGCAGGTGAGGGAGGGGATTCTGTCCCTCTGCTCTGCTCTGGTGACACCCCACCTTTAGTGCTGCATCCAGCTCTGGAGTCCCAGCACAGGAAGGACGTGGACCTGCTGGAGTGAATCCAGAGGAGGCCATGAAGATGCTCAGAGGGATGGAGCCCCTTTCCTATCAGAAGAGGCTGAGTGCGTTTGGGTTGTTCAGCCTGGGGAAGAGAAGGTTCTGGGGAGATCTTAAACACCTTCCAGTACTTAAAGAGGCCCCATAAAGAAGCCAGAGAGGGACTTTTACATGGGTGTGTTGTGACAGGACAAGTGGCAGTGGTTTCAAACTGAAAGATGTCAGATTTAGATTGGATATTAGGAAGTTCTTTTCTGAGAGGGTGGTGAAGCACTGGAACAGGTTGCCTGGAGAAATTGTGAAATCCCCATCCCTAGAGGTGTTCAGGGCCAGGCTGGGAGGTCTCTGAGCAACCTGATCTGGGTCAGGGGGTTGAAACTAGATGATCTTTAAGGTCTCTTCCAAGCCAAACCATCCTATGATTCAAAGAAATTAAAAAAAATACAAGACTAATTGCCTTAGCATATGGCTGTTCTAGCTTTTATTCTAATGTTAAAAAAAAAAATTTCAGGTAAAGGAGTTTCTTTCCTTTTTTATTTCTTGTTATGAATTATTCAGAAACTTTAATATAGGCATAACTCTCTGATCTTAAGGATTTCCTATGGCTTCATTATAAACTGGTACCAAGAAAGGAAAGACCAGATTGGTAGAGAGGGAAGCTGTACCTTCCTTCAGTATTCCTTTCTGAAGCACCACAAAAACCTTTTCTTAAAGTTGTTCAGCACTCTGTAAGCATCAAACGCGCATTTTATTTTCTTTGTATTTCTCTAATTGCTTTTTTTTTCCTTCTCCTTATTGAACCGTGCAGAGTAAATGTCCAGCAGACAGCACTGACAATTCTGGGAAAACAGCTTTGCATTATGCAGGTAACTTCTTTGATGAAAGCTTGCACAATTTTGCTGTGCTTGATGTTCCTATCTCTTCAGCCTGGAATTTGTGTTTTGTACTCCACTATAATGCTGCAGTGTTGCAAGTGGAAGCATGGGACACAGATTTTGAAAATGGGGTGGGTTTACTGGACTCTCATGTTTGTCTTTTTTCTTTTAAATTTTATTTTATTTGATTTTTTTAGCTGCATGTGGATGTCTTCAGGCTGTTCAGCTTCTGTGTGAACACAAATGTCCCATTAATGTCAAAGATTTGGTACGTACCTCTTCTCCTGTTGTGTACTTCAGACACTTCAGGGCTTTTGCCGCACTCCACCCCGTGCACTTGCCACCCTCCATCTCAGTGCGGCCGTTCAAAGCAATCCTGTGCTTATATTTCTTCCTGGATTTCTCTGCTGGAGGAAGTTCCTTTTGCAGGTTGCTGTTAGCGGAGATGTGGAGGCACTTCACAGTCTGATACTGTAGTGACAGGATTTGCTGGTCATTAAACTGAGACATTGGCACAGGTAGCTAGAAACAGTTCTTATATGTTCAAAACAATTAAAAGTATTCTCCCTTGATTCCAGTTGGCTTAGAAAAAGGCTTAATATGTGGGCAAGTGCTGCAAAATTCTCACAAAGCCCAACCAGAGTATGGTAAGCCTGAAGGGAAAAATTATGTTTGATGTAGTCTAAAGGCTCAGGGATACTACATTCATTACTATGAAATGTCTGCAAACAGCCATGTCTGGTTTTGGGTGTGATGCATCTGCCTTGTAGAAAACTCTCTAATGAAGAAGGAGACCGAAGAGAAGTAAAGTGCAGGCCATGTGGGAAAGCATAAAAATACTCAAACTTTTTTGTTAGTTTTTGACTTTGATCTGTGCCCTTTTATTTGGTCTTTCGAACAAAACCAAGTATGTCACCTAAAATTGATGTCACCTGACAAAGATGTCAGACCTAAAATTTCAGCAAATGTGTTTTAAAGTCAGGAAAGGTTTGTTCAGTCTTAAGAAGAGAAGGCTGTAGGAGTATCATAAAAATGTCTTAGGCTGCATCATGGTTGGTCATAGGAAAGAGGGAGCCAGACCAACCTCAGAGGTGCATGACAAAATGATGATAAGCAATGGTCAGAGTTTGTGTAGTGAACCAGTTAGGTACTAGGGAAAAAAATAATCTCACCATGAAGGTGGTCAAACACTGAAACTGGTTTCCAGAGATGTCACGGTGTCTCTACCTTTGACGATGCTTAAAACTTAACTGTACATGTCTCTGAGCAACGTGCTGTAACTTGAAGTTTGTCTAGCTTTGGATTGAGAACAAAGTGGGAGAAACCCCAGATGAGGCCTAAAGGTGTCTTCCAGCTTGATTTTATGAAACATCGTATTTTTGCCTTAGGTAAAATTATCATTTTTGTTGTGGAGGTACTGAAAGGTGTGGATGGGTTAGTTTCTAAGTTGTTGCATTCTAGCATTAAGCAAACAACAAAGGGAGTACAAAAGCAAAAAGCGTTCCTACTCCTTTGCATCATCCCCAGTAGTGAAGAAGTAATTAAAGTAAACCCAGGTATATTTATGATACACAAGAAAAAGGTACCGATAACACCTCATTTATGCTGTATAGAGATAAAATTCACAGCCGACTTTAAATCTCAGAGTGTTATCTGTAAGTGGATGGAATATTGTTCATAGTTTCTTTAAATGCATTTCTAGGATGGGAACATACCTCTGCTGCTTGCAGTGCAAAATGGACATACAGAAGTCTGCAAATACCTTCTGGATCATGGAGCAGACATCAACACCAGGGACAAAAATGGAAGGTACAGCAGTTTAACATGTTAATTATTCCCTGAGGCTGACTGTCAAATGAAACTTTCTCCTCAAATTCTTCCCCAAATAGTTGATGTTCGGTGAAATAATGCTTTCTCTACTAGACATCCTTATTGTTGAGAAGGCTTACAAAATTCTGTCTAAAGGGAAAGATGGAACAGAAATTATGCAACTATAAAACTATTGTGTCTGTAAGATTTCCCTTGGGCTACCAGAGCAGCACATTAATTGATTCCTATACGAGTCAGATTGATAGCACTTAGCCACACATCACTTTGTAAGTGTCCCAGTTTGAAGTGCTGCTCTCTTCTTGGGATAAGTTAGTAACTGTTACTGGGGGGCAAAATCTTTGGAGGGTTCTTTTTTCTACCGTAATGCAACCCCAGCAGCAAGAGAAAAATACAGTAAAGCTTTATAGTGGAGATGCTGTTGTTTTAGGAGGTGCCAGTTAGAGATTTTTTGCATTAATAGATAGTGCACGTCAGAAAACTGTTCTTAAATAGCAGCGTCCTTGTAGTGAAAAATCCACTTGTTTTAATGATACTGACAAAGATCAAGAGTCTTTGAAAATTATGGACTGTTTTATAAACAGTTGATTAAACTGTGAAGGTAAGGTAGGATACTGAGAAGACTTGGCATTTACACTTCATAGCAATGTTGATTATTATATGTGATACAATGCTGATATTGTTCTCTGGCAGCACCTGTGAGGATAAGACTGGGCTCTAATTTATTTTTTATCAGTCCAAAGTTCATTAGTGCACTCTTTTTTTCAGCTGTCTAAAGAAAGCTGCTTTCTTGTCTGTGTTAGTTTGCATGGCCTCATCAGTGCTTTGAACCTGAGGTGCTGCAAACTCTGGGACCTCTGCCTTTCCCTCACTCTCCTACTACTTACTCAACAGATAGTGTTAAATCTTTCTTCCCTGACTGGATAAAGAAGTTTCTGTTATAGATAGGACTCACATTTTTGTGGTTTCTTTTTTAAGAAAGTACTGTGTGTAGAAACAAGAAAATTATATAATATGTAATATGCCAGTTTACTTCTTGCTTTGATCTGGGAAGGGTTGTGACTACTTCTGCATCTCGTGTTCACAGAAGTGGTTAAGATTTTACTGTAACAGGAGAAGCCTTATTGGAAGAAGGGGATAACCTTTGAAAATGGTATCTCCAGGTTCCTATCTTGTCCAGGCTAAGTGAATTGTTTTGTAATCTAAAACCTTCCCTGTGACTCTGGAGGTGTTATCCAAGTTGTCACTCAGCACTAGTTTTTAACAGAGCACTGCAGCAGCCATCAACTCTCCAGGACTCACCCATTACAGGGAGTATGTTTAATTCATCAGAGAAATGTTTGTCTTAATATTTAGCAAATACTACCACTGTAGTAACTTTTCAACTTCAAATCTGCACTGAGGAATGTGTCTGGCAGTAAACTTGGCCAACCTATTAGGCACATTTTCATGCTGAGAAAGGAGACTTATGCTCAAGCAGGAAGGCAGTATTAGAGCATGCTTGAAAAGTGATTTTTTGGGTGTGTTTTTAATTATTCTGTACATCTCTTATGACCTCTGCAAGTAACTGAGAAAACCAAATACAACCAGTTAGGAAAAGACTCCTTCTGCATGCTACCCTTACTCCAGGAATTGGCACTGTGTAGCTGCTCCATGTTGGAAAGGGAATAGTTTGTGCTCTTATGGACTCCTTTTTTCATTTTTTTTTAAGCTGACAGTCGTACAGGGTTTTGGGTCAAACCTGTCTCTTGGACTCACTGATGATCTTTGAGGTTTGTTTGTCTTTCTGGTTGAAATCTGTTTGTCTATTTTGTTTCAATAGCAACATGTGAAGGAGAGCAGCAATGAAATAAAGGCTTGTATGTTGTGCCACCACTGTAATTGTAGTGTAGCAGTGAGGTTTGTTGGTCTGACTTTATCCTGCAGCCACTTGTATCTATGACTCTCCTCCTGGCCTGAAGGAAGCCAGTTTTAGAAATGACCTGTCCTTGCACCTGGAGAGTATGAGGAAGAGGAGGAGGGCCTTTATTCACAATAACCATCACACTTTCTTTTCCTGAAAAAATTAACTGCTTAAAGAGTATGCTCTGTGTTTTCTTTTTTTTCTCTTGTTCAGAACTGCTTTGATGATGGCTTGTGAAGCTGGTAGCCTTAACATGGTGGAAGCTTGCCTTAGGAGAGGTGCAGATGTCAGTTTAGTAGATGTCTTTGGACAGAATGCCCTGCATTACTCCAAGCTCTCCGAGAATACAGGGATCCAGAATCTGCTGTCATCAAAGTTGTCTCAGGATGTGGGTATGTAAGAGAGGTTGATCACTTCTTGAATGGCCTTCATATATGTTTAACACTGATCAAATTTACATCAAACTGTAGCCTGAAGTGTTGCAAAAGTAATTTTCAAGGTCATGTGGCTGAGACTTCCCAAAAGCTCTTTGCTATAGATAGTAATATTTAGCAAGGGATAAAGCTCTGAGAGCTAAAACGGGTGTTTTGGAGAAAGAGAAGGTAAGTGGGTGTAGCAGCATTATGAAGTTTTGAATACAGTTTGGAGTAGATTCTTTTTTATTAGGTGAAGCAGTCAGTAGAATAAATAACCCCTCAGTAGAGGGGTTGGAGAAGGAACTAAGGCAGACAGAGGGTTTTATGGTCAAACTAAGATGGATTTCTAAAGTAGGAGGCTTAATGTGGAAGAATGGTGCAAGACTATAATAGAATAAGAATTGTCATGATCCTTCAGATTTATCTCAGTATGAAAACTCTAACAGCAGCAGAAAAAGGATGTGATTCAAATGGAATTTGGAAATTATATTTCTCAGGTTTCAGGCACAAATTCAAACACCAAACTGTTTATCTGTGGTACAGAAAGTAGAGCTGAGAGGTGGGCTAAGAATGGCAAATAACTTTTCCTTTGTTAACTGTTCTTTATTCCACCTCTTTTTTGCTTCACAGATACAAAGTCACCTACAAAAGCGAAACAGGTATTTGTCCTTTGGTTTTGAAAATGCTCAGACTATCTAGATTTGTGCCATAAGAACAAGTAATTGGTAGGACTGAAAGCAATAGTAAATGTCACTGTGAGATGTGTTGCCATGACTACTATGTAATGTGAAAGGGTTTTGTTGCTTAGTTAAGAAATATGTTTCAGAAACATTGCTTTTAGACTTAGCTTCTCAGTGTATCAGCAGCCAGCACCCTTGGTGAGACAAGGAAGGGAGGGCGAGTGTGTATGTGCATGTGTGCTTTTCTCATGTGTAATGCAGGAGCTTGGCTTTTGTACTCCCTACCTCTTCAAACTGTAGAGAAGATGCTCTAGAAAAATTCCCTGTGTCTAAAACATGTAATTGAATGTTATCTCTGGTTACTGGAGACTCTGTCCTGTGACAATCCCAACAGATTTAGGCGATTAAATTAGTTTCTTACGTTTTTTTATTTAGTACCATGTCTGGGAGCGCAAGTAAACCTTGTAGAGCTGCTGGTGGCTGGAAAGTAGATGAAGGTGCAGTGCATTGATTCATTCCTTCTTTGAGTGGAGAAGTGGGTTTTTCAGGGAGCTCAGGCAGAAGCTGGTAGAGAGGAAAGGTGGTAGCCATGAAGAAGGGCATGACTGGACTATGTATGAATGGAAATACTTAAGATCACTGGTGCTAAACTTGTCAGCTTCTGCTTTTTCACTAAATCTTGTTTGTTTTCACTGAAGCATGGATTACAAGGGAGCAGATTCTTATTGTCAGGCATGTTTAATATCTTTGTGTTAGTAGAGATGTGGTCTTTACATAGGAATAAAAGGCACTGCATGAGCTGCTAAAGTTGATATTAATGTGGGATTTTATTTTATTATTTTTTATAAAACAACTTGCTCAGACTTTACTAACCAAACTAACAAACCTACCTTTTCTGGCTGGTGAAACTTTCAGCATGATCAAGGCTCTAAATTAAGTTCAGAAAGAAGTGGAACTCCAAAAAAACGCAAAGCCCCACCTCCTCCTATCAGTCCTATTCAGGTAAAGAAAAGGCCGATTTTGAGATGCTTTTAGGGGATGTAAAGCATTTTGAACATCATGTGAATTATGTGGGCTGGATTTGCTCTGTCACTGTTGTATCATATGCTTGTCTTGTTATGAGGTCTTTTCCTGACATTAGGATGACATCATAAAGCACATGTTGGTTAGGTTAATTAAGCAAAATTGCTTGAAATACAGCATAGTCTAAGATACAACTGTACAAATGTTAGTGTACAATTGCTTTTTCCAGCTCAAGTTGAAGTGGTCTTGGTTTTGCTGATTTCAATAAGTAAATATTTCTGTATATTTTGATTATACACATATATATATATGTATACACATTGTTATATGCATAGATGCGTATGGAAGTAAAAAGCTGCATTTTGATGCTATATAAATCTAACAGTTGGGTTTAATCTTGAATTAGAATGTTACCTGTATAATAGCTACAATCCTTATGTTATACTGACTCAGAAGAGCATTAAATAGTTAGGTCTGCTCTTAGAAAATAGTCTAAAGTTGTGACTTCTGTTAGTGCAGAGAAAAGTACTCTTTAATGTGTGTCTGTGTGTGTTTATCTATGGGCACATATTAGAGAGGTAGTTATGTGTGCATGTATTTATACAAACCTATTCATATAAAAATCTTCTACAGCTCAATGATTTGTTCTCTCCACACTCATCAACTTCAACTCCCATGACTGGAAAAGGGCAGGCTTTCTTTGCTGATCAAGTGTGCAAGGTATCAGTGTTCTGTTCTTATGAGCTTAGGGAAGGAAAGTATACTATCTGTTTTGCTTAATATTCTATTTTGCTGACTGCAGAGTCTTCTGTGACTTAATTAGCTGACTTTTAGGAACAAAACAGAATACAAATCTACTTCAATGTAATTTATAAAACAATTGTGGATTAAAATTTAACAGATATGTATACAGAAATAGTCATAGACTAGTTAGTGTTTAGGAATATGGTTATGAAAGTATTAATCCTACAAGACTTCATTTTCTAATACCAGCAAAGGGCATGGAATTGGACAGTGTAGAAAGAGACCCTTTTACCAAAAGGGAAATGTCAGGAAAATGACTGTGTTCTGTATGATCTGGCACTGAAGACATTTTTTTTTTAATACATGTCAATTTATTGCTGCAGTCTTCCAAGCTATCTACAAGATAGTTGCCCGTATTTCATTAGTATTTAATGGGAATTGGGCAATGGGACTTGAATGGCTTTAACAGACTTTGAAATACTGGACACATGCTACAATTAAATGAGACCTCAAAAATAAAAGAAATCCACTTTGATGGGTTTTATCCAGCAGAATCTATACTGTCTATAGGTCATTTTGGTGATCTGTCCAACCTTACATCTGCTTTCTGTGAAAATATTTTCTTTTGATGTCTTAGCAGGAAGAATTCAGCTCCTTGCATAGAGACAATAAAGACAGACTGAGTGACAGCACCACAGGTATACAATTAATCCTTACTTTCATCTTTGGTTAGGTGTTTTAGGTGGTGTGAGATGTTGAAATCCCATCAGAAATCCTCTGTGCCTTTCTACTTAAAACATGAGACACACCGAGTATTAAGAATAATGTGTTGTAATTCCACTAGCAGCTTCCCACCCAAACCTCCCACTTCTCTTGAGTGAACTTTACACTTTTTTGGGGAGTTTATAGGAGCAGTTTGCTTGCTCACTGAGTTTAGTGGTCACGGGAACAAACTATTTAACTTGAAATGTTAGAATAACTAACTGGCTAGAATTTCAGCTTTTTGAAAGCTTTTGAATCTTTTTTTTTTCTCCAAAGGTGCTGATAGCTTATTGGATGTGAGTTCTGAGGCTGACCAACAAGATCTACTACTCTTGATGCAAGCAAAAATTGCTTCTTTGACATTGCACAATAAGGAGCTGCAGGACAAATTACAGGTGGCATATTTTTGTGCTGTTTTGGTGCTCTCTTAATCTGCTAGCAGAACAAATAGATTCTTACTGTTTTAGAGAGATGTACTCTGAAGATAATTTTATGAGCTCATTGGTAAGATCATGGAAATACTCTGCCCCAAAGGATTAAGTCAGTGTTTTGATCTTCTTACTTTTCCCATAAATTACTGAGTAACTTTGTTTATTATGATAAGCACATTCTAAAATATGTTGTTAACAGTTGTGTTAGCAGAATTTTAATTTGCATCGCTTTGATTATTACCTTATGAAGATCAGCCCAGATTTTCAGAGGATCTTGGCACTTACACCCCTGTAGATGACTAAATGGAAGGAGCTGGGTTTTGAATTTTTCTAAAACTTTCTTCCATGGTTCTTTAATCATTTTTCTCTGTAGAATGAGTCAGTATTTCCTTGCTTACTCTATTCTAAAAAAACATATAATAACGTACTTGTATTTATTGTGCAATTGTTCATGTTTCTGTTTGGACAGGAAAGGACACCTAAAGAAGGGGATTCAACTGTAGAATCTTATTCAACCCAAACAGAGTTTGAAAAAACAGCAGAGAGACAAAATGAATTTTCCACTCAGGAGCTGAAGCCTACATCAAATGCCACTCAAATCCAAGAAAAGTTGAGAAGCCCCAGAGAAGTAAAAACCCAGTACCTCCAGGAAGACTTAAAGGATGTGCAGAGGAAACTAGAGAATTCTGAAGCCAAAAAAAGGCACATGGAAGCTCAGGTGCACTCTAGAGTTCCAGAAACAGATCATTTGAATAGCCCAGACATTTCAGAAAATGGTTCTGATCTTAACCTGAAGTTCCAAGAAACTCAGAACAGGTATGAGGAAGCTGTGAAAGAGGCCTTGAACACACAAAGGCAAAAGAAGCTGGGTCTCATTTCCTCTGAAAGTGAAGAAACGAGTTCTGATCTGAGTATGTGGAAAGTTACATATGCAGAAGTTGAAACACTTAAGCAAGAATTGAAGAAAGCATTGGAAGAAAGTGAAAGACAAAAAGAAAAAGTGAGAGAGCTACAGAAAAAGTTTGAAGACAGAGAGCAGAATGTGGCAAGCAAACTGTCTGTGGAAGAGTGTGAGGAAATGAAGAATTCTTATTGTTCAGTTATTGAAAACATTAATCAAGAGAAAGCATTGTTGATTGAGAGGTACAAAGAAGGGCAAGAGGAAATTAAAAGGCTACAGGACAAGCTGACAAATCAAACACAGTTGGAATCTAGTGCTGAAGCTGGAGAAATGAAAGATGTGATGCACAGAATGGTAGATGAGCTCAACAGACAGCTTAGTGAATTGTCTCAGTTGTACAAAGCAGCACAAGCAGAGCTTGAAGACTATAGGAAGAAAAAAACTCTAGATGATATAGCTTCAGACTACATTCCTAGAGAAGAACATGAGAAACTTATGGAGGTAACAAATTCTTTGAAATACAAAGCAGAAAATGAGTTATCAGAAATGAAATCCCAGTACACAAAAGTATTGGACGAAGCAGAAGAGCTAAAGCAACTGTTAGACACTCAGAAACAAAACTCTTTGCCAATTACTGAACACCGTCAGGTGATAAATGCACTCAGAAATACTATAAAGGAAATGGAGGAAGAAATAAATGAGCTCAAACGACTGCTTACCAACAAGGAAGGTGAATTAAGAAACTTGGAGAAGGAGTTACTGGAAGAAAAAGCTGCAATTAATGAAGCTATGGTACCCAAGGCTACATATGAAAAGCTCCAGTCATCACTAGAGGGTGAAGTTAGTGTTTTGTCATCCAAACTGAAGGATGTAATCCGAGAGAAGGAAAACCTGTCCTTAGATACTGTGAAACTGAGAAATGAAATTTTGCACTTGAAAGAAGCAAAAGAAGGAATGCATACTCTGCTTGAAGCAAAGGAACGAGAGGTGACTGACCTTCAGCAAAAGTACCATCAAGTTCAAGAAGCTCTTCTTGAAATTAAAAGCTCATCAAAACTAGAAGAAGATAAAGATAAAAAGGTCAGTGACTCACTACAGTGGAGGGCTGGCATGAGTTCATACTGCAAAGCATGTTGGATGGTGCACAAGTGACCTAATAGATGATATTGGTTGAAGTGTCACTGAGTGGAGTAACTTCTGAGTGCATTTGCCCATCTCAAAATTCAGGTTTTAAAGCAATATTCAGTATGTTTAACTTTGCAGTTGGTTTCCCTCTCCCATGGAGATAGACGTGATCTTTCAATGTACCTCCTTCAAGTTCTGTTGAGGTTGGGTTCACACTATTCAGGCAACTGAAGTCAAAAAAGTGGGATTTAGAGCAGGAATAGATCCCAGAAGAGACAAGAAAACAAAATACCACGAAGGAGCAAAAATTCACTATTGTGATATTAGTATATCAAATGTAGAATGATTTGACTAATTTTCCTCTGCAGCAACCATATTATCACTACAAATTTCTTCATAAAAAGCTATGCCTTTTGCTAGCTGTGAATAGCTGGCCTATGTTTGCTAGGTTTATGTCTTGTGTTGAGCAGCAAAATTTGTAAAGGTGGTAAATGCAGTCCTCCTTTGTAAATATTGCTGGCTTTCAGAATGAGGAGTGCATTTTGAATAGGCTGGACTAGGATGAGGAATCAAGAAGCATTATGACGCTTTGCTTACATGATGTCCCTATTTGTCCATTTAATTGTTTACAGTTTCTTTTTCCCCACTTCTTAAATTTAAGTCACAAATAACTCAAAGATGAGACCCACAGGAATACAGTATGTGTTGCATCTTTTTATGAAAATCTGTTTTTGCCTCCTTAGATCAATGAAATGTCCAAGGAAATTAGCAAATTAAAAGAAGCATTGAACAGCCTTTCTCAGCTTTCCTACTCTAGCAGTGCCCCCAAAAGACAAAACCAGCAGCTGGAGGTGTTACAACAACAAGTGAAGCAATTGCAAAACCAACTGACTGTAAGTGTGATAATTCGTAAACCTAACATTAGTCCCAGTTCTCTCAAGATATGGGTGCTGTTCTTCACTCTGGCCTGTTTAAAGTGGCATACAGTCAATGAGTACTACAGGAAGGAATCTTCATCCAGAAATTCTGTAATTTCCCTGTTTCTCTGAAACATCTAGGAATCTGCAAGTCATAGATTGCTCTTTAGAAAAAGACTAACTAAAGAAAGCTGTTTTCCCATGTATTTTTCTCAGGCCAATAGAGAAACAAAAATTCTTGTAGTAGAATGTAGTGATCAAACCTGCAGCTGAGACTCTGTTTTGTGGAAAAGTTAGACTAGTGTGCAGGAGATTTGTGCATTTTTTTCAAGAACATTCATGACCTGAAGTAGTTTTTGTTTTATTAAGCTTTCTGGAAGACACACTTATTGAAAGCATAAAGTTTCAAATCAAGCAAATCCATCTGTTTATGTGGAACAGAGTTTATTTTCTGAAGTTCTGAACTGCTTACAGAGGTGTATTTTTTAAAAATTGTATTTGTGCATGAAAGGTCCAATCTTCTAAGCTGGATTGAGTCATAATTGATATTTCCAAGAGCCTGCCTGCCCAAAAGAGCACTTTAATTAACTGTTGAGGATGAAAAGAAAGTACTGCCCATCAGAGGCCTTTGTTAAAGAGCTGTGGAGTGACTCTGAAAGGAGAATTCCCAGACTGACATGCTAAATGGCTGAACTAGTGTCTCCTTCCTACCTTCCCCAGCAGAAAGAAAGACGAGTCAATATGCCCATGGGCCAGAAAAATTCCCTTGCAGCAGGGAGAAATAGTGGGCAGACAATTACACACTGCATCCTGCCAGTGCCAAGGCTCAGACTGCTTCTTATTCCAGTCTTCCATGTCTGAAAGGACCCTTCATCTCCCACTGCTTAAGGACCAGCAAAGTAGTGTAAGGAGCAAAGGTGTGCAGCACATTGGGAAAGTGAATAGGATTTAAAACAGGACAGAAGTGCTTGTTCCGTGTGGTAGGTTAGCTTTCCCAGTAGCTTCACATTCATTTGGAAAGATGCCTTCTGGGTTGTGGCAGTCTGTGGTCATTAAAAAGGTGGTTGGCTTTCATTAACTGAGGGTTTCATGGGTTAAGACCTTTGTAAGCACCTCTTCTTCCCTGGGAAGGCATTAGCTGACAGATGGGTCACTGTCTTCAGGGAAGAGCTTAGTTGCAGTTCAGAATTGATTTGTCGGAATACTGTTGACTTTCCTCAGTTCTCTTTGCTGATAAGCTTGGAAGTAGAGTGTGTGCTCATTCCACACCTTTGCAGCTCAGCACTTTTTACAACTGATGTTATCTCCCAGCTTTTTTACTGGGATGGGTAGAAGTACAGCATTTTCATGGACATGCTTCTGAGCAAATTTAGAGTGCTTAGTGGCACAGCACTGCCTGAGCTGGTTTTCAGTGCATTGCATAGGACTATGGTTTGTAATTTCCCCTGTGTAAATCTAGTTGAGGACTTCTGAATTCAATAGTTCTGAATACTGTGTGCCTTTCTGCTTAACTGTTTTCTAGGAAACGAAAAAACAACATCAGGAAATTGTCTCAGTTTACAGGATGCATCTTCTCTACGCTGTGCAGGTATGGATGTTGTCAGTCACACAGTGTTGGTATTTTAATTAAAGGTGTTTCTTCTGCAGACCTAGAAAGAACTTGGCATGTTTTCTGTAAGACATCCCTCACAAAAGGTGTAACAGTTCAACTATAAATTTAACAGTCCTTCTATTTGGGAAATTGATCTAGTTACCATACCCCCAAAATAGTTTGTCAATATTTTTAAAGAGTAGAAAGCTGCATGAATTCAATCATTTTTTCTTCTTTCTCCTCTTGTCTAGGGTCAAATGGATGAAGATGTCCAGAAAGTGCTTAAGCAAATTTTATCAATGTGTAAGAGCCAATCACAGAAAAAGTAAAAAAGCCAACGAAAACTCCCTATTTTTATTAATCCTGTTATGGTTGTTTATCTAGATTTGCCTTAAGATAAGATTTAAAATTGGCAATTCGCTGCTTTTGTGTTATTGTGCTGTTTGTGAGGGGGATATAATTGTCCGTCTGTACCACTTCCATGTGCATTTCCATGTGCAGTAACTAAACACATGCCTGCTTTTCATATCCAAAACGCAAGTATGTTCTTCAGACTTTTTACTTAGGCCACTCCATATTGTGTTTACCCTGTAAGTACTTTCCAGCTTCCTCCAACAGAAGCAGGTTAACCTGGAGGAAAGCACTCGTGTTGCCTGGGTAAAGGTGAAATCCTCTGTGAGGTCTTCTGTACTGAGCATAAGCTGCATCTTGTTACTGGGGATGTTTGATGCTGTAGCACTCAGATTCCTGACATTTTGCCATATGCAGTCTTTGGCAGAGCAGAAGTGAGCCTTGCAGCAGTGAGGAGGAGTAGATATTTATGCTAAGCCAGAATGTCAAACGGCTACATTTTTTAGTGTAATATTATTTAAGATTAACACACTCTAAGGTAGCTGTCCCAGTCCACCCAATGCACTGACTACACAAAAATCATACCATACTTCATAGTTTCCTTAACTACCTGGTAGTGGAATGGAACTATTTCAAAAGGTAAAAGCATTAGTTTATTGAAGTTCTGTACAAACAGAACTGTCTGTATAAACAACTCTTTATGATAGGTTTAGCTGTCTATGCAAGTGTTGGCCATGAAGCTCAGGAACAAAACCAGAACATGTACTTTAGACAAGGGATTCTAGTGAACACAGGATGTTTACAGTGAATGTCAATGCCTCATACTTCCTAACCTCACTTTTGTAAAGATCTTCTCTTCAGTATATTTTTATTGGCCCTCTAATGAATTTTTTTGTAACTAAACCGTTTTTTCTACATAATATTTGCATTAAGCTTATTAACAAATATTTTTAGGTAATTGTGTTTTAGAAAGTTTCTTTTTATACCCCCAAGTATTCAGTAATAGTGAAGCATAGTGAAGTGTTTTCAGGTTGTAAGAGATTTGTATGGAATAATAGACCTGTCTGTCAGTGTGGTCCAGAGCAATGAAGTCTAAAATGCAATTCAGCTTGCTGTTTCAAAAAAATTTAGAAATGATAGGTAGATAACAGCAGAAGGTGTCAAAAATTTCTATACGTTGTTTCTAGAGGGTAGGGGCATCAGTAAAGCCTTTATCAGCACTTCTAAATTTAAAGTCAAGTAAAAATTTCTGATGTGGGATAGAATGAAATTAGGGAAAAATGTTTCTAAGCACACACTGCACTTGAGGGTACACCCATTTTAGCTTGCAGCTTCAATATGGTATTGTTTATTTTATTCTATGGGGATATGTCTCTATTAATAGAGAAACCTTTCAGAGCTATATAATCTATGAAGTTTATATAGAGTCATAATATGACAAGAGTCGGCAGTGCCTCAGGCTGACTGGACTCATAGTGCACTTATATCAGATAATTCCTAACTCTGGCAAAACTAAATGGATTGTAAAAGCAAAAAGAAAAATGACACCTTTGCATCAGTTAGACCTTGGTGTTACTTTTCTTGAGTGGTTTAACTAATGCTGGCTAATTTTGAACAGTATTTTATAGTTAGACAGCTTTGAAAATGCTCCAAAGAAATGTGAATAGAATTATGCTGCATCACTTCAAAAAGAACAAGATTTTAAGCATGCTAATGCTGAAAGTATAAAACTTGATGAACCATTTTGTAGGTTGCCTGATGGATTTAGTCCTCTACTTTGGTTTGGTTTGTATATTTATTACAATTATCTTTGTGGAATATTGGAATTATATACTACAGCATAACAAGTTTCTTTATATGTAATTTACAAGACATTTCCTTATGCAGCAAATAAACTATTTCCAATTTTTTTTTCATCTGTGTCTTCATTTACCTTTTGTATTGAGGGAAATCTGTTCACAAATGTGGTCTATATCTCATGCTTAGATAGATGTCAGATGAACTGAAATTGCAAATTCATTATTAACTATCTTGATCTGTCAGGAAGAAAAATCAAAACTCCACATAACCAGTTTTGCAGATGATGCCTTCTAAGTGATTGGTAAGTTATGAGCCATTTCTCATGTGGAATCCCACTAGAGGTAATACAGGTTTTGCATTTGCCAGTGGGTGCATTCCATCTAAGTTTAAAACTACCTTAGAGCAGCAGCACAGGTTGGTGATGTCCCAAAGCTTTGAAAAACTATGGTTCTCTATCTGTTAGCACTCCACACAGAGAATGACAGTGAAAGTATATATATATGCGTATATGGATATATGGGTATTTGTACTTTTTAAACTTAGTTACACAGCCCCATTGCCTTTTATCATCTCTCCGCAGTTTTATTTGAGAAACTGGTTTTTCAGTAACTTATTTGCTAATAATATCTTCCAGTGTGTGGATGGAACACACAAATGGCAGGAGTTGCACCTCTTATCTTTACATCCTGGGGCTCAAGTAGCTCTCTAGCCTCTTGTAGCAAATTTCTGTAAGCTATTCAGCAAGGGGTTGCCTTTGAAGAAGGGCAAACTGGCATGCAGAGTCTGGGCTGGTGGGACACATCATGTCTACCTGTGCTGCTACTCTGAAACCTGCTTTACTTCTGGCCTCTTGCATGGTCAGTCATGACAGCATGGGTCTTCTCCTGGGCAGCATTTTTATAGCCCATTCCTGCCTTCCTCCCCACTAAATATGTGGGGACTGAGTTTGGACAGTACACTTGTCAAACACACACTACAGTTTGCACAAAACAGTGAAAATTTGGTCAGACAACTTGAGCATACTGTCTCTTCTCACCCATCCTATGCCCTGTCGCAGTAGAGCATAGTGACAAATGATGGTAGCAGACTTCAGATGAAATTTGGGAGGAAACAGCAACTTAGATCTGCATTAAGAGCACCTCTATTTTTTTCCTTTCTTTTGCCCCCTCTCTTGCTGGGTAAACTAAGAGCAAGGTCCTGTAAGCAGGTGTTGCCATAGTTATTTGGCATCTGACTATCCAAGGCGCCCTTCTGTTGCCAACCCAGACTGACACAAGAAGATGATGGAGGGTGGTGATTCAGGAGATTTCAGCAGCAATCAGGCAAGAACTTTTTGCAGCGTGCCATGTCTCCTTGATGGACAGACCTTTTGGCTTCAGCAGCACATAGTGGCACACAGCGAACACCTGAGCACGATGGTGGTTGATCCTCTTGAATGAGTGGCTTTCTGGGCATGCTGCAAACCAGATGCCCTGTTGGGGCCTCATGGATAGAGGCACAGGTAGAGAGGTAATATTCTGGCTGAGCAGGGGGATCAGTGATGGCAGAATGGCCTGCTGGTTTCCTTTCCACCTCTCCTCACGTCAATTAAATGCTGATGTGCTACATGTCAGCACAAGACAGCAGAAGCCAAAGAAAGACCACGCTGCTGTGTGCTGCAGCAGACCACGCACAGTGCCCCAAGAGAAGCAGCCACAAAAGGGCTGGTGGAGAAGCTGGCAAGAAATCCCTTGGCAGATGACACATCACTGTGTGGAGCCCACTTTATGTTCTGTGAGTTTTCCTGAGAGTGGCTGGCTGGGGGAAGGAGGTAGGTGGTGCGTGATTTCACTGCTGAGTATTTCAGGGCTGCATAAATTACTGCTGCTGCACGGACGTTGTGTTTAGACCATAAATCTGCTCTCTGAGGGACTTTGGCAGTGTGGGTACCAGCCTGGAGTGTGCAGGAGGGAGGAGGGTCAGCAAAAAGGCTGGAGTACCATGTGGGACATGGGAGGAAAACTGGTTCAAGGCGCTGAAACAGGAATGTTCATGTGCTGTTTGTCTGACCTCTCCCTAGAGAGGCTCTTGCTTGGGTCAGTCCCACCTAAGCATCTTGTGGCTTTCTTCACATGGATGCCAGCCTTCACCTGAGCAAAAGGCAGGCACTAAAGGCTGAGAGAAGTGTGCCCTTAAGCATGGCAGAGACCCCTGTGCTGCAGGGAAGAATCGCTGGCCCACACAGTGTGGTCAGGCTTCTCAGCGCAGGGCAGGTCCTGGAGCAAAGGCAGCTTCCCATGGCTTTGGCTGTGTGGGATCGGGGTCTCAGCCTGCTGCTGTGGGACTTCTTGGGATCCAGGCCACAGAGCAGCTCTGCACGTTTAATAAATGCATGGGAAAGCTCTGGAGGAGTGTGATGTGGGGGTTTCAGAGTAGCGTAGTCGGACGTGATGTACCCCAGAACATGTTCTGCAGGCACAAGGGTAACAGCACATTCTTTCAAACAAATAGGAACGTGTGCAAGACTTTCAGGACAGTCCAGTGATTTAAATCCTCTATTCACAGTGGTTTTGGTCTGCCACAGGGATCACAAAAAGTGTTCTGGATTTAATGTCAAGCCACAGTTGAAGAAGTACCTGGAAACCTTCATCTGTAGCAGTGCTGTGTGGTTCTGCAGACATGGGGCACTGGGGGTGCTCTCGAGTGCTCACCAATTCTCAGCAAAGAGTTTCACAGAAGTGAAGTTTCAAGTGCTTTTCTTCATCCCAGCCTCCTCTTGCTCTGTTTGGATCCTCCATGATCCTTTTGAACATAAGTAATGGAGATACTAAGTACAGACTAGAATTGTATTTTGGTTTTATGCCCCATGTTCTTCTCAGGGCAGTAACAAATTAATTCTCCTCAACAGTCATTTCACTAAACCCTCTGTCTTAGAATTACAGTGGTGAATTGCACCTGAACCAAATTAAAATCTGTGATTTAGTAAGTTTCTACTAATTTGAGGAAGCCTGAATTACAATTTTTGTAGCTACATAATAGACCTATGAAGTGAACCTGTTGGTGGCAAAAAAGCTGTGCGCTTTGCTCAACACCTACAAATGTTGGGTTCCCCTGGCTATAGTAGTCAGTGACAGAAAGTCTTTTAAGGAGAAATTATGGCCTCTGTCGCGTTGGACCAGGTGGGTGGGATCCTGCATGGCGTGTAACTAACATATGGATGGTTTTTGCCTTTGCACAAGCAGCAAAGGTTTGTTCTTTTAGTCTTGCAGACACCAGTCCCCAGTCCCACTGGTGCCTTCAGGAGGGTCTGCTATGTAATACAACATGTAGTTCCTGTGGCATTTTATGGCAACCCTGAGACTCTCTCAGTTGGTGCTGATGATGCCATGGTTATAGGTTCAGTCCCTGGATGGACCATTCACTGATGAGTTGGACTTAAAGACCTTCGTGGGTCCCTTCCAGTTCAAAATATTCTTTGATTCTGTGAATATGAACATGTTTGTGGCTGTTTACAAACCTTTGGCTGCCCTGACTGACTTTCATTGATGAGTTTAACACAGGTATTTATACAATCACTGTTTTTTCTGTCTAAAAAAAGTCTGCTTGCTTGCTGATCTGTCCAGATTCACAGTGTTGGCCCTCCTTTTACATTTTCCAACAGCCTGAAATGCTCAGACAGTTGGTAATGGGGCCTCCTACCAGCAGCTGGAGATTGGAAACAGGCACATCTCGGTGACATCATCTCCTGCAAGGAGCTCCGGGCTGGAGCCCATCTCCCCAGTCTCCCCACGTCCCAGTGGGTGGCTGTCTGCTCCTGCCTGCCTGGCTGGGCCCCGCTCGCTCACGTATGCTGGTGTTAACCCTGTCCAGGGGGATGCTGCAGGGGTATCCTGCACCCAGTGACCCTCAGGGAACAGGCATCAAAACACCCAAGTGCCTGTCCAGGAAGCTGTTGCTCCACTGTGGTCACTGTTCCCCTTGGGCTTAGCCAAAATGCTCCCTTGGTGATGGCTGGGCTTGGGCCCACAGGACTCTTCTTGCATTCCCTGTCGTAAAGCAGAACAGTCCTGCCCCCCCTGCACGTTCAGAAGCTTTGCCCAACAATATTTGGATGTATTTGCTTCTCTGTAAACACTTCGCTACCCACCAGGAGACATCCCCCAAAGAAGAGTCTGGGGAGCAAGGGGGGAGCCGGATTAGGCTGCATTTTCCAGACATTAAAGAACCCCAAAACATTCCTGAGAGAGAAACCTGGCATTCCTTCCCCTCCAAGTTTCCTTCACAGATGGAAAACTGTGGGGAGTGACAACTCAAAGCACAGAGGTCTTTGCTGCCCCATTCCTAGAAACAGCTGCTCTAGATTCTTGCTCTTCAAAGTGCAGCTTTAAAAAGAGCAGCACAGCATTCAGCAGTTCGTGGGGCCACAGCTGGGTGTCAGCACAGCTGGCAGATGTCACAGAGCCGGGTGTAGACATGCCTGTGCAGGTATTTCCGAGCTTGGTGACTGCTGGAAGGTCACAGTGAGGAGGGCAGTGTGTTCCTCCTGCCTTGTCCCCCGCAGCACGCGGGGAGTTCGGGAGGGTTCGGGATTGGGTGGTGGGAGTGAGACTGGCCCGAAGCCCTGCACTGCCTGAGGGTGGCTGCGTGGTACCCACTGTGTTTCTAAAATTCCTGCCCTTGCTGCCACATGAAGAAATCGCGTGGGGCAGGCTGGCAGTTTCCTCCACAGATGCTTTGGCTGATGGGTCTCTGGCAGTATGTCCCCTTGCAAATACCTGCATCATTAAGGCCTCTGGCACTATGTTCCCTTACAAGTATCTGCATAATTGAAGTCATATGGGATTGCCCGGTCTGAGTTGCAGCAGCATGAAGGAGGGTGTGCAGCTACACCAGCTGCCAGCTCTGTGCAGCCCGTGCCTCTCTGGGAGCTGTGGTCAGCTCTGGAGAGTGACAGCTCTCAAGGGACACCCTCCCCAGTGCTGTGAGAACGTAGCAGCCTGGGTATCCCCCAGCTCCTCTGGAACTTGTTTCATGCCATTATTTAGTTTATTAGGAGAGTGAACATCTCCAACCAGCTTGTTGTCCAGAAAAATGGGATTTGTTACCCAGTGTGCAACAAGCCAATGATTACACACTGAAGAGAGACATTGATTATTTATTCCAGTTGTACAAGCCTGGGTGCTCAGTGGTATTCCACACGCTGACTAGCAAAACATTTTAATAGCTTTTCATTCTAGTGTTAAGAAAACTTCCCAGTCTGACCATGCACAAGACTCTCTGGCAGTCACACTCCCAGCGCCAGAGACTTTCACTGCTGGGACTGAAGCCCCTTCACCATAGGCAGCTCCAGTGACCTGGCAGGTTTCTGCTTCACTTCCTGCACACCCCACTCACACAGTCAGACGAGGTTTCCATACCAGTTTGACTTCAGGTTTCCCACAGCAGAGTCTCAGGTGTCTTGTTCCATAAAGCAATTTATTCACAGTGCAGTAGCACCGAAACAGCCCAAGCTGGTGCCCCCAAGGAGGCACTCCCGAACAAAGGACCTGTGGGGTTTTATACCCTCACAGTCTAAGCTGTGTGCAAGTCTGGCTCTTCCTCCTGAGTCGGCTCCTGCGCCACTCTCTGTGTTCATCTACCTGGCTGGCATCATTCATCTCCTTTGTTATCCAAAACGTTGGCAATTCTTGGCTCCTGCAGTGTCTCCCAGTGTCCATCCACCTTTGTGGTGCCCTTTGTTAGCCAAAGGGTTGGCAGTTCACAGCCTCCTCTTGGTCTCCCACCCAGAGCTCAGTTTGTATCTCGAACTGCAGCATGCAAAGCAAGCTACATGGACCAGATGTATTCCTCAACATGGGCATTAATGTTCATTGGCTACAAGTCACATAGTTCTGCTACTAATTACTATTCTATCTTCTACTGGCTAATGATTCTGTCAGTTCTTACGCTGGACATCACTTAGAGCTTGTTAGCTGCTATCTGTTTCACAGATTAAATCTCCTTTCTTGTTGATTAGGCTTGGAAGTATATAAAGATCAATATCAAAGAACATCCCAACTTAAGAAAATTTTAATTATATTCCACATTTTGCAACAAGCTGATGGCAGCACTTAGGAAAGACAGAGCTCCCTGGGTCAAGGCAAACAACTTATTGCAAAACTGTGTGAAGAGGCAACATGTTCTTGGTGATTGACAAGGCTATGCCTGCAAAAGTGGCTGGGAATATTCTCAGATACTTGAACAAGACAACCTCTGTCAATAACACTCCTTGGGATCAGCCCTGCTGTGTGTTGGTCCAGGCCAACTAGAAGTTTTTGCAAATAACTGCCTGGCAAGACTCTGGATCAGCCCGTTCCTGTTTGCAGGTGGCTCTGTACTTTGCTGGGTGAGGATTTCAGAGAGCAAACCCCAGCTGTGCATCATCCCAACTCCCCTCCCCATGACCAAGGGCATCTCATGCAGCATCTGTCTGGGCAGGTATAGCCTGGGAGCCAGGGCACTCAGCCTGCGCTGCTGGGGTTCAGGGGAGCACCTCAGTCCTTGCTGCTCTAACTTCTGGACTGCACTGAGCTGTGTATGAGTCTTGAGAGAAGTCTGTCTCCTTGGATAGCTGCCTGGTTTTCAGAGAGAGGCACAGCATTTTGGTGTCACTGCAAAGCCCCTGCAGTTACTGCGTGGGTGGAGCAGCTTCACGCCTGTCCTTAGTGCTGCAAATGCATTGCTGCAGCCCACTGGCATGTATGGGGGAATTTCCACACAAATGTACCAGTGGGTCTGTTAAATAAGGCCTGCAGCTTTCTGGTCACTTGCTCTTTTTTGGTCAACCCCATAGTCCCATCTGAGCTGAAAGGGGTTCGATTCCCCATGGAAATTTTTAACACACACCCCTACACCTCCACCCACTATACCTCAAATGCTGATGTGCTGGGAGTGAAAGTGGGAGTGAAATTCCCAGTGTCTATCTGTCTGGATTTTAAACGGTATAACAAAAGAGGAGCTTTACCTGGGTGGTGCAGCTCTTTCTAGACTTCCTTTGGATGCGTTTCTTCAGGGTACTTGCACAGCTTGACATTCACAGCCGTGGTGGATATTCAAGCCCACTTCTCACTCCCGTGACAGTCTATTAACTCCACAAACAGATCAGAGATGTGTGGGCACCTGATTACGTTTCCCTCCACCACCCACTCCCTTGAAGAGCCCTCACAATTAATGAGCTGCAGCGATGCTAATGCACTGCCCTGTTCCTCATCAGAGCCCAGCTATGGACAGAAGCAGGGTAGAAAGAGGCTGAACACACCTGTTGTTGCTTCTATTTATACCTAAGCAGTCCTGGCCCCCCTCAAAGACAGATTCACATAAAAATGAGTTTCTGTCTCAACAGGAAGGCATCAACTGCCTATTCTGCAATAGCTCCATTTTTAAAATAACTGTATTTTTTCAGTTTAATGTGTTCTGACAGCAAAAGCACTGTTCAGTGCTACTATAATTACACAATTTCTACATATTTTATTTTGGCAAGACCCACCTGCTGGATTCTTAGGGGTTTACAAGCTGCTACAAAATGAAGTTAAAAACAGACACCTACAGGAAACAGCATGTAGTTTATCTCACCTTTCCCAGCTCTTCCACTAACCACACTAAAGACCCATCTAGTCAAGAATATTATTGCCTTAAAAATCCATGCATAACTAAACAACTCATTTTTTCCCATGACTAACTTTGAAACAGAGGTATAGAACTTGATTCCTTTTGGGGAATTTTGTCTTCAACAGTCTTTACAGACCCAAATCGTTGTAGAAAGCTAAGGAGACACAAGAACTCAACATGCTGGGAGGCAGGAAATAACATTAGCACCAGCATTTTTGGGTTTTTTTTGCATAAAGAATGTCAGGATCAGGAATCAAAGGCATTATTTTGACTTCTGGTATCTTTGCATACAGATGGGGACCCAAGGCCTGTTGGTAGTCTTTTTCTGGTATAATCAAAGAAGTGCCTTATTGAAGACCTGAGGTCAGTTCTTCCTCTGAAAAGCACATAGCAAAATAACTGGAGGGAAAATCGCTTTCCAGTTTTGTGGCCTCTGAATCTGGGATGCCCACAGCCCCCAGTACTGCCCCATCAGAGCTGCCAGGCAGGTCCTACCACAGCTAAATTGAACCCAGGTGGAAGGTGCTGGTTACTGTTCCCACCCGGGAACTGGTTTAGTTTACACCACCACTAATTCTGAGTACTCACATGTATCATTTTATAGGAGAGCAGGTGGGCAAAATCTGAGTTACAAGTCTGTTCCATGATACTATTAAACAAAAAAACATGGAGTAAACATTTCTTCTGCTGCAGGTTTCCCATAGTCTGCAAAGGGAAGAGACTTGTCAAATAGCAGAGACAAAAGGTACTAAACTAACCCAAGTTCTGGATCTCATGCAAAGTGTGGCAGGAACTTAAATCTAATCCAACAGTGGAGGTCTGCAGCATATAAGTAACTTAAAAGGTCAAAAAGATATAGTGACTTGCCAGTCATTGTCCTCTTCACCCTTTTTATTTTAGAGTGTTTGAAGGCAGAGACGTAAGAGAATCCATCACAGATGGATTCTAAATCCACTAGTCATACAGCATTGAGGCTGTACCCAGACTTCCCATGTTTTTGTTCCCCTAGAACCATATCCATAAAAGCACAAGGTGCACAAACATCTCCCCACCTATGTGAGTCTTGGTCTGGACTCAGCCCATTTAGGGTACAGACATTAAGTCCTGCACAACCCATGCATGTCTGTAACACCTAATATTTATGAAATGCAGTATTTACTTTCTGGTATTCTGTGGTGCTCTAACTTCCTAGGATTTTACTTGCATGATCACTGTTGGTAGCTTATATAAGAAATTAAAAGTACTATTTTAAGAAGTGACACAGTACATCTGTAGGCAATTATATAAAAATACAAATGTTAAGCCACAGAAACATCCTTGAACACAATACAAGGAACTTGAATACTCTGAAATAAATCACAGTAAGAAAGCTGTGTTCTGCTTCATTTTTATCCTGCCATCCAGAGATTATGTAAATCATTCTTAACACTCAATAGTCAGGGATAACATTAGTAATTCCTAGTGAGACCATAACTTTTTTTTTCTCTGAATAAATTGAAACAGTAAGCCAAAAGGAAGATCATCTATGTCAAATACTTTAGTTTGAAAAAAAAAGCCCAAACAAGTAAGAGTAACTTATTATTAGGTATCTTTATCAGCCCTGTAGTTCAAAAATTTATAACTGTTTTTCAAATGTAAAATTTACTGCAATAGATTATTTGCATGGAAGACAACAAAAATGAACTGTTAACACTGCACTCTGAAAGTATATTCTTGCTGACATAAGGAAGATGTGAAAAATGGTCCACAGAAGTATTTTAAACCCAAAATAATCCCAAAGGACTCGGATTCTGTTGAACTGTGGAGCAATCCACTTGGTAACATACAAACACACTGTTTTCCACAGGTGCAGAGCAGCACCTCATCTGACAGAGAATAAAATCTGACCACGGTCTAAGGCTGTAGAAACTACCTGCAGGCTGATGACCCTTGGATCACGTCCCATGCCAGGAAGGCAGGAAGGTCCCCTGCAGTGTGATCTGGAGACTCTGCATCCAATCCAATGCCTGTCTGGTCCAGGGGACCTTCTGTCCTGAGCAGACTGATTCCCAGGGAGAGGTGTGAAAGGACAACTGCCACCTTTGACCTAAACACAACCCACCCTTCTACTCTTCAAAGCTGAACACTGCAGAGAACTGTCCAGAAGCTGCACTCCCTTTTCAGTGAGTAAGAGGTTAGCCCCATTTTTAGCAGTAAGATGAATGCACCACTCCATGGGACACAGGCAGACACACCTTTACTCCAGTTTAAGAGTGCCTCTTGTTGCTGAAAAATGCTATGAAACTTTTTTCTCTTCTTGTGGTTTTTAACAGCATTAGTAGAGAAAAGCAGGGTAGGAACAGGGTCGTGTACATACACAAACATTTCAGCAGCAACATTCTCCCAGATGTGTCACAAATTACTGATTCAAAACAATGACGTTGCCAGAACAGTTGTGAGTAATAGTAAATACATCCTGGCTTCTATATCAATATGCCTATTCAACACCAGTACTGCAGACAAAATAGTAAATTGGTATCAGACGAAATTCCAAGGAATTGAGTTATATTAAGATTTATTATGAAGAGGCGCCTAGGGGCTTCACTGACAAAACATGTCAGCTTTTGCCAGAAAGAAACTACCTGCTAATATTAAGAAATCAGTTTGAAAATGTTATCCCCTTTCAAGTCAAATTTGGTTTTAAGTCACTGAAAGTTAACTGGCTAATATACAGCTAGTATTCAGATTTTCTCTTATGTAATTGATTACTACAAGCCAAAGACAAAAAACAAAACACAAACAAAATTTCTTGGAGAACATTGTAAAAAGCAGTAATGTATTATACAAATACTTCTTTAACGTCTCTGCTGCAATTACTGCCTACAGGAGACCAACTCTCCTTTTTACTTTTTCAGCATCAGTTTTTTTGAGTCAAGGCTAAGAAATGTTTGCAAAGGAAGAAAATTAAGTCTTCAGATTTCTTATTGTAGAGTTAAAAAAACCCCCACAATATCAAGTCTATCAATCTTTACAGCTTTCATTAGTTTATAAAAAAATATAATATTTTATGTAACAAAAAATATATTACAGATGCCAGCACATACACCTACAGTTCTGCTTCAGTAATATCCTCATCAGGGCAACAATAGTATTCCACAAAACAGATCTGTCCATCTTCATTCCTAATCATATACTGAAGTGAAAGAAATCCTTGAGCATCTGTTCGAATGGACACTTTACAAGACAAAGCCAGTGCCTTTGTAGACGGTTTAAGCAAAGAAATCTTGTACCTACAGGGAAAAAAAAAAAGTAATCTGAAAAAAACACAATGAGCAAAGAGGAGCCGAAACCTTACTCCCAAACAAAGCCACAGAACATAAATAAAGAAACAATTAGGAACAAACTTACTTGGTCTTTACCTCGTAACAACATCAGACTGATATTGTTACCACTTAGCTTTTGATTACAGACACAGACTTTTATCATCAGACTTGAAATATTTTCTCCACCCATCCTAGTGAAATGTTACAGTAATGCAAAAACAGTTTTCAAACTTCCCATCAAGAATGCATGACCTGGCACAGAGGGCATTAAACACAGACTTTCTAACCTGTTTGTCTGGGTCTGGTTACAGTGGAATGCTTCCATCAAATCAGAGTCCCTAGGATAGTCCAGATGCGCGCTTCCAGCATTTCCAAAAGTGGATAACCTGGAAGACAAAAAGCATCATCTCAAAACACCTGATCACAGCTCTCTAAAAACTCATCAGAATGAGTCATTGTGTATATCCCAATGGCTGCTTCACTTTAACTCTTCACTTTAATTAAAATGTTTTAATTAAAAATGCTAAGCTGTCCACACCAGTGTCACATTTACCAGGTTGCCAATTGTTTATTATGTTGATTAGATTACATACTGTGATTTTCTATATTCACTACAATTTTTCCTGAAATGAAGCAGTATTCTCAAATAGTTTCCTCCTTTCCACTCTGAAAACTTGCAGTCCTCACCAATGAAGGCCAAGTACAAACATTTGAGCTGAAAGCACAGTTCCCAGTACCTGAAGTAGGGTTTATCTGGAGACATAGTAATCTGCAGAACCTCACTGGTCATATCCAGTTCAGCAAATGCTTCTCGTAGACCCTCCGACTGCAGGATGATTTTATTAACAACCTTTGTACTGCAGAAATCAAAATCTAACAACTCCTCAGGTTCTTGAGTGTTAATTTTGCACACTGTCACTACTCCTCCTTCTTCCAAGAACAGCATCAGGGGATAGCCATAACCACGATAACACATCCTAAGGGCCGTTGATGTTCCTGAAAAAGAGAATGAAGTACACATTCTGCAAAGAGCATAGCTATAACATTTGACCACTTTAGAAAATTCACATTTTACTAGCACATGGGGCACAGATTAATTTGATGCAACATGTTTGGTCCAGCCTCCAATAAATTACTGTAGCACACTTAGTGCAGACTCCTAGACCTCCTCTGAAGTGTTATGCAGCAAAATGAAATTATTTGTGTGTAGACAGTTTAAATCCAAATAATTTCATCTACAAAACAAGTTAATGCTAGCTGTGACAATAAAGATGCTACAAATAGTTCAGAGGAATTGGAAAATCCTCCATGGTCCTGTGCCTCTGTGGCTCACATCATCCTGCTTTACTACTATTGTAACTTGTGCAACCCAAACTGAAGTTAACGCAGCTTAGCCTGCAGTCATACCCTCCGCCAGTAACATAACCACCAGATGAATGTCTGGTTTCCCAAAATCACAGCGCTGCTCAGCACACTTGATTTAGGTCTTTAGGCAATTCACAACAAAAACTGCAGAGAAACATGGAGTTCAACACACAGCTGCAATGGCAGAACTGCCCACAGAACTGCCATGGTATCACTCCTGTCCACCTCAGCACACAGTACATTCTGCAGCACCCACACAGTCTTGCACATGTTCATAGGAAACACACCACACCTGGCAAAGAGCTGGTTCCAAAAATAGTCAAGCAGTCAAGAAGAACGGACAAATTGATCCGGAACACCACTGATTCCTCCTGAACAGCAAACTCCTGAAAAATGTCTGCCTGTAAGTAAAGAGATGAAAAGTGGAGAATTTCTGTAACTATTTTACAGTTTGCACTTATTTCCTGAAATTCAGAGCTTTCACTTTCAGAAATCAGTGCAACGCTAAGTGATTCCTGACTATAGAAAAATGGATCTTCATCCTCAAAACTAGCAAAATACAATCAGGTCACACCTTGTAGAAACAAGGTATCATAGCACAAGCATGAAAACCTAAACACTCTTCTCTTATGGTTTAAAAACAAGCTGCAAACGTCAAAGCCTGAAGTTGCCTACTTCTGGAGCTGGAAACATTCATTGAACTATACAATGTTACCCTCCTCCAGAAACAATACTTAGTTTTCTTCGCTCAAAGCAATAATAAAAATTTCAAACAATAAGGGGATGTAAGAACAGAACAGAACCGTGAGTCCACCACACTGAAATACGTGCTGAATCCTGCCTTTGACTAGCCTGATGGGGGTAAGCTGCTCCACACTATCCCATCTGCCACCAGCATGCACTGCTTTGTTGTACCTGCAGGAACAGAGCACCTCAGAAATAAAGCAGGGTGACACGAGCTGCTTTTGGAGAAGCAGTTATGTATTTCACTGGCCACCCACAGGGCCATCCTGGGGCACACTGAGCACAGCACAACCATCTGAGCCCAGCTGGTAACTTCAGGCGACTGCCTGTGAACCTCTGCCCTCTTTCACAGCTGACATAAATCCAACCTTCTGGCTTTGGGATGAGACATAACACTTAAAAGACGGATAATGTGAGAACTTCCTCGTGCATCCAAGCACAGCATGGCCAGAAGGAGCCACGGGCCTGGCAGGTGCCAGCACATTAAACGAGGGCACAAGGCCACCAGGCCGGCAGGTGTGCCGGAGCACGCTGGGCGCAGGGTGTGTTTGGCAGCACAGACACCACACAAACCATGGCAGCCCCACTGTGGCCCTTCCTCCATGCCTGCCCCCGCACCTGTGCCGTGGTTCCAGCAAAGTCTCCCCTTCTCTGCGGGTAAACACGGAATCACAGAACCCACAGGGCTGGGAGCCATCCACTCCACACCGCTGCCAAGGCTGGGTCACCTGGCGCAGGTGACACAGCAACACCTCCGGGTGAGTTCCGATGTCCCCACGACCCCGCCGGGCAGCTGCTCCAGTGCTCCGCCACCCTCAGTGCCAAACTCTTCCCCATGCTGCGGTGGAACTTCCCATGTTTTAGTTTATGGCCGCTGCTCCTCGTCCCGTCGCTGGGCACCGCTGAAAAGAGCCCGGCACCACCCTCGTGGCACTCCCTTTTGAGATATCTCTCTGAATTAACCAGATCCCTTCCCGGCCGGGCCCGGCCCCCGCGGTGCCCCCTCCTCAGGGGTGTCCCAGCCCCCAAAGCACCGCTGCGGCCGCGCTGGGCGCTCCCGGGAGCTCCGTGCCCTCCCCGTCCCGGAGCCCAGC
>VWZF01002116.1:293594-320659 GCA_013396755.1 Sclerurus mexicanus
TAAAAACCTCGAGAACGCGGAGGAGGCGGCGGAGCAGTTCAAGTTGATCCAGGCGGCGTATGACGTGCTCAGCGACCCGCAGGAGCGGGCCTGGTGAGAGCGCTCGGCCCGAGCGGGGACGGGCCCGGCCCGGCTCCTGTCGCTGCCGGGGCTCGGGGCCCTGCGGCCAAGTGGCCCACGGGCCGGGGCTGGCCTGGCCCTCGGCTTCGGGAGGGGCGAGAGCCGGGCCCGGCCCCGGAGCGGCACAGCCCGGCCCCGGCCCTTCGCCGCGGGGTGGGGAGCTGGGCCCGGGCGGTGCTCCGGGCACACGGCGCGCTTGGCCTGCCCTCCTCCTCCCGGGACTGCTCGCCCGGTGCCCCCCGGTGTTGCCCCGTTCTCCTCCCGGGACTGCTCGCCCGGTGCCCCCCGGTGTTGCCCCGTTCTCCTCCCGGGACTGCTCGCCCGGTGCCCCCCGGTGTTGCCCCGTTCTCCCGGGACAGCCCTCCCGGCCCAGGGCACTGCAGGCAGGGGGGCAGCGCCCTGCTGCTGCTGCTGCTGCTGCTGCAGATGTGAAGCCTTAATGACACGCGTGGTGCCGTGTTTCTGTAGCAGCCCTAATCGGAAATAGGCACGCTCGTCTTTTAAGGGATTGATACTCGCGGTGTTCTGCGCTGCTCGTTTTTCAGACGGGGTGAAGCGTCTACCAGGTTACGGAGCCAAAACCACCTGTACTAAGTTTTGTCCTCTTTGAAAATACAGGACTTTTCAGTTTGTATATGCCACTGTGTGATTTGGGGTTTTTTGCATGTGTGTAAGTATGTGTATATATTTAAATAATGTCCTACCCATTTCTGAAGCATCTTGCTCAAGTATAATTGATTGCTAGCTGCCTGTTAAGAAACTACTGCTATAGATATTGCAGGTAAAATAATAGTAAGTAAACTAAACTTCGAGAGAGAATATTTACTCAGCTTGTTTTGTTCTTCTCTCTGAAGACTTTGGATGTGAGAGTCAAATTACAGACACTGGGCTAAGCTATGCTGGTGTGATGGGTGTACTGTGTTAGCTTACCAGCACTGGAGTTCTGTGTCTCTACATCCTTGATGCTGTGAATTTTTTCTAGGTATGATAATCACAGGGAGGCTCTGCTGAAAGGGGGAGTTGATGGAGAGTATCAGGATGATAGTTTAGATCTGCTGCACTACTTCACTGTTAGCTGTTACTCTGGATACGGAGATGATGAAAAGGTAATGAATTAATTTAATGAATCAATCTAAATTCTGTTGTAAGTGATGGCTGTGTTTCCTGTTGAAAAGTTATGGGTAGAATTACTAGCACAGGTAGTAATAACACTTACACAAATTTAAGGCAAAACTTACACTGGACTAAAGTTTAGGGAAACTTTAACTCTTGCATATTGTCCAACAATTTCTTCATAATAAATCATAATTTCCAGCTAAGCCATATGACTACAGAGTGTGTGTATATTATTTACTGATGTTATATAGTGAAGCCTTCCAGAGCTTTGCAATACCATCTATTTATTCAGAAATACTTTTAATGGGCTAGAGTGCTTCAAACTACAAGAAACCAATGTAACAAAGAGTCCTTGGGGAAGGTGTGCTTCCCATAATTGAATTCCCTGTTGGAATTTTTAGTTCCCTGTTGAATTTTAAAATACTTACTATAAATTAAAAAGTTCTAAGTGATTAGAAAAACCTCTTTCAAAGTACTTACCTGTCTCTGTGTTACTGTACTAGGAGCCAGTAACAATTTAAAAAAAGAGAGGATACTTAATAGTGAGTTTTCCATCTGGAACTTCCTCAAAACCTGATCCTGTTTAACTAGAAATGTATCACCATCTCCAGCTTGCTGAACAATTTTTTCTTTTTAGATTTATATTTGACTACAGGTGTGAGAGACAGACTACATGAAGGAGATAAAAACAGCAGGCATGTGAGATAATGGAACTTGGTTAAACAGATGAGTCTTTAGAGCAAGTGCTTGCAAGGCCTTTACCCTGGTTTTGAGGTGCTTTTGCAGAACTGTAGTATTTCTCTAAAATACACTCCTGCACCTGAGCATTTGTACATCTGTTATTGAGGCATGCAAAATGAGCCAGACTTTATTTATTTATTTATTCCAGGGATTTTTTACAGTCTATCGAGAAGTTTTTGAAAAGATCGCGAAAGAAGAGATGGAATACATGACCCAGGAAGATCCTGAAGAATTCCCTATGTTTGGATATTCCCAAAGTGACTATGATACGGTAAGAGCAAGTGTAAATCTGAACTGAAGGTAACAGAGTTAAGCCATTACTTTATCCTACACTGAAACCAAAGGAAAAGCCCCTGCTGGTCTCTGAAGAAAATACAAAACTGTGTATCTGTAGTATTTCTACTGTTGTAGCCACTTACTATAAAGGAGGTGCTTGTGCTCTGATTTGAAATATTTAGGTTAATTAAAATTGTTATTTCCTGTTGGACTATAGTATTAGCCAGGCCTTTAGGGTAAGTTAAGTTGTCAGACAAACACTTCATGGGGCCAACAATCAATTATGCTGATGGAACTTAAATGTAGTGCAGGACTTGTAAAACAAAAGAACAGATGTTTACTTCCTGAAGAGAGTAGTTTGCCAGTGTGTAGCACAACTTAACTTACATTACAGAAAGGGATATTGAGATAATTTTTTTCCAATATAGGAAGACTGCCTGGCACTTATTGCATAGCACGGCCTACAAAAAATAGATGATGTGGTTGGCCTGCAGTGTGAGCTCCCACTCTGATTATCTTGTCATCTGCAGTTAGCCTGCAGTAAGATTTGATTCTGAAAATATTGCATGCTTTCCTTTGTGAAGCAAGAAGAGAAAATGTATGTGGAACACTTGGATTCTTGTCATCTGATTTACCAGCTATTTGTTATATTCTGTCAGATTTAGGATTCTTTTTTTTTAAGGTTACCAGTATTCCTGTGTTGAAATTAAATAATGCAGTAATAACACTTTCCCCAGGGAATAACTGCACAGTATCAAGTGTACTCAAATGTTGCCTCTAGTCTGCTGCTTCTCCCTGTCACCTTTACTGTGTGGCCAATTGTTTATGAAATTTAGGTTGATAAATGCCTTAAAAGTCAGTAACTTCAATAGCTCAGCTGGAGTTGAAAACTAAAGTTACAAATCCAGCTTCTTAAGAAGTGTAAGAATGGGTGTTTAGATGCCAAGAAAAATTACAGGATGGCTTAAGAAGTGAAAGTCTTTCCTAGGGAGAATATATATAGTTCAGAGAGCCAGATAAAATCTGTCTTTTATTGAAGTTATCTTGAAACATCTTTTGGAAACTGCTTGTTTTGAGGCTGTGGGACAGATGTGATTATAGACTCAAAATAGCTTTTATGCTGTCAATAACTACAAAAGAGGCTGAAATTTTAGCACCAACATGCTTTAAAATCTGCCTTGTTCATGTTATTCTGGAAGCAAAGTGCTCACTTTTTTTTTCCCCTAGGGATTCATAGAGAGATGTAATAGAAAATAGCCTCTGTTAAGTAGAAGGTTAATTTTCCCTGTTCAGTTACATTCAGACAAAGAGGTTACATTGTCAGAGGATTCCAGCATTGCAGTGCTCACTTCTCTACTCAGTGGGAGTATTGTGGGAAAAGAGTTTTAGAAGGGAGCTACAAAAACTCTACAGAGGCTTCAAAATCTATGATGTGAATGCTCTGTGGTTTGGTCTATTCAGTGAATCTGCAAGAAGCTTGAGAGGCAGCTTGGTCGGTGCCAGGCAGCCAGGAAAAGTACTCATAAGGCTGTGAGCTCACAAGCTTTCAGGGGAATAGAAGACTTAGAGGTCAGTGAGATGCAGAAACAAAACTAATCAGCTCCAAGTATGAATAGCAGGCGAAACAAAATCCATGTTGGAGTTCAGCAAGAAGTGCTGTAGAGGCTGCTGAGGAATGTCAGAGATGTGCTTGCATTTCATTGCTGAGAAGGAGGAGTCTCAGCTCATACAGCTGGTCAAGGTGAGGATGATCCCTGTTGTCAGTTGATGGCTGTGCATTCTTTTGCACAGAACCATCCCTTTCTGAAGTAGAAATCTGAGCTATGTAGTCTGATCTCACTTAGGTTATTGGATAAAATATGAATTCATGGTAATTATAGAGCTGTTTTTTTGTGATAGCAGATAAAAACAGCAGCAACTTACCTGCCAGAGGCCGCATCCAGAACTTTGCATTTAGACTGCTGGACAGTATTTTTGAGGTGTTGATAGTTGTAGTCCGTGTGAATAACAATGAAAGAAGGAGGAGTCACTGTAAGAGGAGAATTTAAACCGCTAGGTTAAATACTTCTCTGAGGTATCCCAAAATAGGAACAGGAGTGTGTATAGGAGTAACTATGTAAAAGAAAGATTGATGGGGCAAGTAATGTAAGAAGGGATTTTAGGCATATCTTGATTCCCGAATATACAAAATGCAGAAGGATAATAATTATGTGGAGAGAAATAGAGAACAAACCCAAAGTAATTACTATGCCATGTTATTAATCCATCATTTACTCATGAATAGTAAAAGAGAGGAGAATAAGTCAAGATCACCTACTTTTTCTTTTAATGTGGAAGCTAGAGGGCATAATTTTAAACTGCAGTCATACAGTTTGCTAACAAAACAGGAGGAAATGGATCTTCACATAGACCCTTGTTAAACCGTGCAAGTCAAGGCTCTGTGCTGTTGTATCATCAAGGGCCATTAATTTCTGTCTTGCTCTGGAAACACAGAGAGTATACAGGGAAGAAATAGCATTATGTGCCTGTGGTTTTTTTACTGCTTTTTTTTATGCTGGTCACTGGCTGGGGTTGGAAATGCATGGCCAACCTTTGGTGTGATTTAATGTGGTGGTTCATAGGCAATCTGTGTATATACCAGCTTGTGGACAGCACATCTGATTCTGATCATGCTTTTCAGGAAAAATACAGCACAGCTTAATAACTGGACACTAGTGTTAGCATGATTCAATCTCCTGGCAGGGAATATTTTTAAAAGTTGCAGTTGGTAATAGTCTAGACAAGGTTGTTCAATTGATACACTTTCAAACTTTAAGGATTATATTAGAGGTTTCTTTAAACTTTCATGTGATCTGTGTATTCTCTGAGGCAAAACTGTGGCCTGTATAGAAGTTCAGAACAAAATTGTTACAAAAGTCATGAATTACTTGTATGGTTTTTGTGTTTCCTGTGGTAAACAAGTGACTTATTTAAAATTTTTTTTCTTACAGGTAGTCCACCCTTTCTATGCATATTGGCAGAGTTTCTGTACTCAGAAAAACTTTGCTTGGAAAGAAGAATATGACACACGACAAGCTTCAAACCGCTGGGAGAAACGAGCTATGGAAAAAGAGAACAAGAAAACAAGAGAGAAAGCAAGGAAAGAGAGGAATGAACTGATCCGGCAGCTAGTGGCCTTTATTCGTAAAAGGGATAAAAGAGTACAGGCTCACAGAAAACTTGTAGAAGAGCAAAATGCAGAAAAAACTAGGAAAGCAGAGGAATTTCGGAGGCAACAGAAGCTCAAACAAGCCAAGTATGTAAACGTGGAACAGATTTTTTCAAATTGGACACACTATCCATGAGGATACAGTATAGAGTTAGATTCCTCTCCGTTCGCTCTTCTACACATGCTTGAAAATTTTAGGTATTATTTTAGGTCTCAAGTCTGAGCTCTTTAAAACTTAAGTATCTGCATTGTACTGACCTGTAGAACTCTAAGATAACTGGAGAATAGTTATCTGGATGCTGCGGGTTACTGGCTGTAATGGCACAGAACCCAGTGTGCTTTTACTTAGCTGTGGAAGAAAGATTTAATAGTTATTGTTTCTTTAAAGAAAAAAGAATATCAGTTTTAGAATGAGGGAGAATAGGACTATGACAACCTGGACTTGGATCAGCTTCATCTGACTTGGAACTGTACCTGCTAAAAAGAAAGTGGGAAAAATGAACTTCATTTTGCTTTTCCTTTTAACTCTTTGGAAAGGACCCTTTCATTGGACTAAATGGTGTTTATGATGCTTTTATTTTTCCCAAAATAGGAAGAGGTGGTCTCCCAAGTGTAAACATGATTTATTTTTTCAACTGGAAGAACTTTCTGCCTGCATGTAGGAGGAAGGAGCTTAAATTCTTAGTAAGGGTGTACTTGCAAAATAACAACATATTAATTAAAATTACACAATAATTAAAAAATATACAGATATATTGTGTAACATTTATATATGCATATACGTATCTTCTCCCTTTAGGGACAGTGAAGCAGAGTTATGCATTAACTTGCTTGGTAATAGAAGCCAGCTGGATCAAAATTCAGCTGTCCTGTGATGTACTGATTGATAACTTAGGCCACACTTAGTTTAGGAAAACTGAGCTTGTACATTCCCATAGTGCACCGTCAAGGAGTAATGTGCTTGTGGATTTTGTGGTTCTGTATTGTTTGTGAGTTTACACACATCTTACAGCAAGATCTTACAGCAGGATTGAGCTGACTTGCTTGCTGTCAGCTTGATACTGACCAAGCTGCACAGCATGTTCTGCCTGAAATTCAAGCAGGACCTACCTACATTAATATTTCTGCTTGCAGCGTAGATGTGCCCATTGACATCACAAATTAACTGCAAATTAACACATTTCCAGGCTCTACAGGCAATTGTTTGCTCCGTCATAATAGGTTCAGAATTTTTCTTCTGCAATATCTGAGGAGAACAAGTTATCTTTAAGTAACATTGTTTTTGTAGTTCCCATCTCACAGAGACAGTGTCAAAGTTACTGTATTGTTCTACTTGCAGGCTTGCTGAACAGTATAAAGAGCAGAGCTGGATAACTATGTCAGATCTGGAGAGAGAGCTGCAAGAGATGGAGGCACAATATGAAAAGGAATTTGGAGATGGATCAGATGGTGAAGAGGAACTAGAAGAACTGGAGACAAAAGGCATTGAAGGTATGGTATGTGGGGAGGTGATCTCTTGAGTCATTGCAGCCTGAGTGTTGGCTCACAGCCTCAGACTTGCAGTTCTGACTGTAGTGCAACTCTGCCTCCTGCTGAGGGAGCCAGGCTAGACTCATGTTTTCCTTTGAACATAAGAGGAAATCAAGCTACAGCTGTTAATGTATTCTAGTGTGTGATTTGGTGAGGGAGTCTTGATCTGTCTCTGTGTCAGGAATACTGAAGAAGTTGAGTGTCAGTGCTGTGACTGTTTTCTGGGGCTTAAAGAGCAGCTTGCTCAAAAATTGCTCATCTGACTTTGTCTCTCTGATCCCCACTGATCTCTTCAGACAAACTGAATGATGAAACTGGAGAAGCTGAATTTGTTGATGGTCTGTACTGCCCTGCTTGTGACAAATTTTTTAAAACTGAAAGAACGTAAGTGCTTGTCTTCGGGGATTTGGGGGTGGGGGTGTTGGATTTTGACTTCTTTAAAAACTCATTTTAAAGACTTAAACTTCTCATAATGGTCAGTGTCATCTTTCCAGCAGAGACATTGTCAGTGCAGAAATTTACATTTGTAGTGATGGATAATAAGCCTATTACTGATTTATATGTAAATATAAATTTGGTCAGAGCAACCTGCAGTAATGATCTGGTCTTTACAGCATGAAGAATCATGAAAAATCAAAGAAGCATCGAGAGATGGTAGCACTGTTACGACAGCAACTGGAAGAGGAAGAAGGGAAGTTTCCTGTGTCTTCAGATGATGCAGATGGAATAAATACCAAAGAGGAGGAAGAAACAGAAGATGTGCCTAAGCAGAAGTACTTTAAATTGGTTTTAATGTTACCATGACTCATGATTTAATAAGTCTTAGTGGCCCTCAGAGGGAGCTTCTGATGATTTACAGTTGCATTGGAACTCTATGTTGTGCAACTTGAAATACTTCTTAGCATCAGAGTTCCAGTAAAACACATGCATCAATATGACTGTATTTAAATGCTGTAAAACAATAGCCTTGTGTTTTCTCTGCTGTTTAAAGTTACATGTTAAGGAAAAGAAGGGATTGTTATTTTTCAAGGAGAGGAACTTGCACTAAGACAACGCTTATTGATTTGGTACATTTTGTCAGTTGATTGTTGGCATTTGTGGAAAATAAGTGTGCTTAAAATCATAATTGATGAAGTAAGTTGCACAGCTTAATTTTTTGAACAGCCAGGGCAAAATCCCAGCTATCTCACTAGTATCTTCAGGCTCAGTCTGACCAGAATAAATGTTTTACTAAATGCAACGAGTAGTTTAGGAGACCTATTGTTTTAATTTCAGGCATGAGTAACTCTTTGTGCCTACTGCCTCCCTAATACCATGTTAAGAGGATAAAGGAAAAATATAGTTTGGCACTCTTTTGGGAATTCTACTAGTTTGGGGTTTGGTTGTGTTTTTTTTCATGGAAAGAGCTATTTTCAAATTCTTACCTTTACAGACTCTCAAAGAAGCAGAAGAAGAAACAAAAAACAATGAAGGTATGTAGTCATATAATGATACTCAGGGAATTTTTTTTTGTCCTGAAAAATAGGAGAACTTGAAATTCCACAGAAGCTGAAGATTATTTTAAAATATTTTTAATTCTTCTTTGCCTTCAGAATAGTTTTTATTACTCTTTATTATCATAAAATATGATCATAATCTCATAGACCTCACTTGGTTCTGTTTGTGCAGACTTTAATATGTGGTGGTGGCCCTAAAAAGGCTGTAGTCAAAAGTATGAGGAAAATAGATGGAAATAGACAAGAAAGGGAGACTGAAAGGAATTAATCAGAAAGATCAGCTGTGCATCACCATTAACAGCTCATTTTGGTGTCACTTTTGGCTTTAGTTGCCGAAGTTGGTATAATGTGTTGTTTGTTAATCTCTAATTTGGGAGGGAAGGATGAAAAGACAACACTGTATTGGCATCCTGTTGTCACTGTTGGACTGAACACATCCATTCTATCTTTCACTTGAACTGTAAACACAAGTAACACAAATCTGAGTCTGTGCATCATAGGGCTGCTCTGTGCCAACAGCAGGTGAAATGCACCAACTGCAAGCTCTTTCAGGCTTGAGTGACAGCAGTGCCATAGTGAGCACACTCTTATGTCTGCCTTCCTCAAGTTTTATCCTTTTCAAGTATTACCTCCTCTCTACTTAGCCTTCAGTCCTAGCTTTGTCCCAGTAAGCTATCTGTAGCAGGTTCTGCCTCTTCCATCTTTTCCCAGGATTGTCTTCTGTCTTCCCCCAACGTAACCCCTCTAGTCTCCTACCCTGTGTTCACCTTCTCTGCCCCCTCCCACTCCATTGTTATTTCTTGCCCTCAAGAAATTTCCCTGAGACTTTGAACCAGCTAAAGTTTTCTGTCTTCACATTGGTTGATCCAGTTCATAGTCCAAGTCATTATTGGCTCAACCTTTGTGTTTCCGTGCTGGCCGTCAGGCTCCAGTTAATTCTTTCCTCCTCTGCTTGACATCAGAAGGTCTGTTCTCAGTGCATGGGTGGCATATAGGCACTGTAGCTCTGTTCTGTCATTTTGGGCATGAGGCCTTCTGCAGCCTGGACAGTAGGTGCCACTCTTGCATAGCATGAACTGGAATCTTGTGCAGAGAGATCTAAACCTCCATCCTCTGCCAAGCATTATGGAGTACAGGGAATCACTGTGGTTTTTGTTTTCTTCTTCCCAAGATAGATTAGCCAAGTATTTTTCAGATAGCTGAGACTGCATTGGAGATGATAGAGTTGATACAGTTACATTAATGTAATGTTAAGTCAAATTTGTTATCCTGCTTTTGGGAGCTTTGCTGTTTGCTTCAGAAGGGGGATTGATATATTGCTGGAATGACTGTATTGAGTCTGATCAATTGAGTCTGGTACGTGGAAAAAGCTGCCAGCATTTCTAATGTTAGGGAAGGAAAATACAGTGTCTGTCTAGTTTCAGTCAGCTCAGTTACTTTGGCGAAAGTGTCGTAACACAGGTGTCTGGCACAGAAAACTTCAGTCGAAGTAACTAGCCTGTTGCAAAATTGTAAACCAAGCAACTATCTGTGAGATGGGAAATGGTAGTCAGAACAGCATGAGCCCCATGTATCATTAAAAGCTACCTTAATTCTCCTCTCCTGTAGTTTTAGAGGCTGTTGTATTGGTGTTTCTTCCTTCACCACAGGTGGCCTCGTCTTTCAAAATAGAAGAAGTAAGGTTTTATCTGTTAGAATCTCTGAAAACACACAGTAAAATTAAGAATGCCCATGGCTTTCTCTTCTCCCCACTCATGCATGTTTGAAGTAAATGAGTATGCTACTATAAACATAGTCACTAATGAACTGAAAGTATTTCACTTTCATTTCTTCTGTTTGGACAGAGTTATGAGGACTCTCTTGATCAAAGTGCTGATGAAGAAACAGTTGAACAGAAGGAGGTGCCCAGTGTGGACAAGGACAGTGGCTCAGCAGAGGAGTTGGTAAATGATGGCCAAACATGTGCTGTGTCAGAGGACACAAGCACTACAGATGATGTCAGCCAAGAGAATGAAATGAAAAGTGAGGCAAAAAGGTGTGTTAGGTTGCAGTATTGTAGTCACTGTCGTTCTGTATCATGTTTTATACTATCAAACAAGTCTAAATTTACTCACAAATGTGAACTCGGGGGGCTACTCACTCAAGCAGGTTTGAATAAATATGATTCTAAACAAAGAGTGTAAGACCTTGGGAAGTGATGTTTGACGGCAGATTGCTGCCGTATCACTTACCAGTAGCTGATTTGACATACTGAGATCAACAATTGATTTAATAATAATTTAATAATATTTAATAATATTTTTGTTTTCTGGATGCACTTGTGTGAAGGAAGAAGGGAAAGTAGCAGAGACATTGATAACTAAAAAGCATTAGAAGCTTGTAAGTGTTGAATGTTCCTGTGCACTGATCTTGATTTCTTTTTGTCTATTAGCAGCACTAAGCCTAAAGGGAAGAAAGTCAAGGATGCAAAAAAGTCTGCTCAGACATCTTCAGGGAACCCAGTGGCGGTATGTCAAATTACTTACATTATTTAAGCAACCTTAAAGATCATCTCGTTCCAATCTCCCCTGCCATGGGCAGGGACACCTCCCACTGGACCAGATTGCTCAAAGCCCCATCCAGCCTGGCCTTGGACACTTCCAGAAGTGGATTCTAGCTTCTCCAGGCAACCACCTGGTGAGACCTTCCAGTGTCTCACCACCCACAGAGTAAAGAATTTCTTCCTAATATCTAATCTAAACATACTCTCTTTCAGTTTAAAACCGTTACCCCTCGTCCTGTCATTCTCTGCACATATAAAAAGTCCCTCTCCCTCCTCTTTTAAGCCTCCTTAAGCCACTGGAAGGCTGCAGTAAGGTCTACCTAGAGCATTCTCCAGGTTGAACAATCCAGCCCTTTCAGCCTGTCTTCATAGGTGAGGTAGAAGATGGTGGTGATATTACTACAAACTTGGCTGGTTATTTTAATCACCTCCTGTCCACAAATTCTATTCCTGTGTTTTTATTAGAAGCTAGGAGACTGGAACTTCAGCTCTTGTCCTTACAGAGAAAAGCAGGACTAAGCTGCAGTTCTAAGAGTTGCTAAAGTTCTGTATCTGAGGCAGTTCAAATAAATTAAATAACTGAGGACAAAGCTGTTGTCACCAGGCAAGTGGCAGGCAGTAATAATCTTGATGCTTTCTAGAGCAAGCAAAACTTTGTAGTAACTACAGCTAGGACGTGCTAAATTCACTACATCTCAGAGCCCGAAGAATTGTGTGTGTAGTCAGGTGAGATCAAAAGTATTCTTTACCTTGAATTAGATTTGCAAGACTTCCATTGTTGTTGGTTTTACTTGGAGTTCTTTGAAATATCAAGAAGTTACATTTGTAATTCTTTTTAAAATTGCATATATTTAATTGTTAATCAGTAACAGAGTATTGGTGATAAAAGCAGACAGCTTATTCACATTTCCTTGTCTAAGAGAAACTGCGTATAACATATCGATGTATTACACTTACTACATATTTGATATGAATGTGAAGCATTCTGGGTTTTTTCTCATTGTAGAATGAAGTTTCCATCATCTGTGTAACCTGCAACTGTGCATTTCCATCCCGAAATAAATTGTTTGAACACCTAAAGGCCACAAAACATGCAAGAGCAACCACACCAATTGCAAATGGAGCTGTAAACACCAGAAACAAAAAAGAGAAACGCAAAACCAGATAGGACTTTGCTACAGTGACAGTCTTCAGCATTGTAAATTAAAACTCTCCCAAAACTGAAACATGAACATTGCCTGTGTCTGGAGTTTAACAAGGAAAGCAAGTACCAATTTTTGGAAAAAAAATGAAGATGCAACAAAAGGAATACTATCTTGAAAAGGAAACTGTGTTTTCTTTTGGGTTTAGCAGCCTTTTTTTAATCACAGAATGGTTTGGTGGCATGGCCGAGGCAGGGGCTCCTTCCACTGAGCCACCTGGTCTAAAGCCCCTTAGCCTCGCAGCACCTATCACTCTGGGAATGGGGATAGTAACTCAAAGATACTTACCTGGTATTCCTGTAGAAACCTGCATGGAAATAATAAATTATTTTGACACTTGTGTGGTTGTTTTCCTTTTTGAGAGGGGTTATCTCACAGTCTGTGCAGCCACTATCAGAGTCTGTACTTCTTTGATCCTCTATCAAAGATGAAACATAACAAAGTCATGGAGAAATTTCTTCTGCCATCCTTAAATTAATTACATTAAGCAGCAGACAGAAGGGAAAGAGTAAGATGAGACAGCTGTTTAATTAGTTTTGACTATTTCTATCTACCTCCATGCCAGGTATTGGAAAAAAGGTTTACTGGAAGAGTCTTCCTGCAATAAGTGAGGAAGAAATAAATAAGTGGCATAAATTAATTGATTTCCAGTGAAAAAAACATAGCACTTCTGTTTACATGCATAATCTAAATGATCTTGAGTAGCACTTAAAAAAAATAGTGGGATAACAAACACCATTTGGAGTGGAATTGGATTACACACAGGAGTTGTCAATGCAGTTGGAGAGGGCAGTGTTTAGCAAGGGCTGTAGAATATTGTTTAGGAAACCTCTAGAATGAGATTCCCAGAAGCACTGATACTGTTTTCCTCTAAAGTTTCAATTTATCACAAAAACTGGCAGAATACTCTCCTCCCCAAGTCGCACATGGTACTTTATTGGATCAAGGAATTATTCAAAATCTGAATCAAAATAAAATTATGAATGTCCAGTTCTTGCTGACTGTCCACAACATCTAGGGGTTTTTTTTATTGGAAACTGAAGTAAACAATGAACTAAAACATTAAAAACAGTGATCGTGTGAGAAAGAAATAACACTTTATTTCACCAGCCAGAGTTCTCACCTTTGCTAAATGATTAGTGGGTGTGCTGTGCAATTCCAAAAGCAGCAGGAGAAAAAGAAAAAAAAATATTTTGGAGAGGGTGATGACTGGATTTCTAATCCCCATGATAAAAATAATTACTGTAATTAGAAACATTTCAACCTTGTGCAAACTTTTAGTAATTACAGTGTATCCTACTGTAGTCAGGGTACACAGTTTTAACTCTGAAACTTCCAGTTACCGTTTGCATGGGGTGGTTCTCAGCCAGAGATTGACTGTGCTTATGTAGGTGAAATCTCACAGACTGAGACTGCTGGAGACTGGAGTCACTGGAATGACTCTGTCGCTCTTCCTAAAAATTACCCATTTTGATACGACTTTCACAGATCAAAGAATATATGATTGCATCTTCATCTGACACCTAGTTAATCCAGTCAGGGTTTTTGGATAAGGTCAAAATAGGTGTGTAGCTAATACAAACCTTCACTGTAGATCTGAACTGTTCGTTTACAAAACAGATTAGAGCATGTTCTGTATTGAACACTGGATCTTTCAAAATGCTGTTATGATACTGAACAAGTATTTAATTGTCGGACTCTTTTTCTTTTGTAGATTAGTGCCCAGTCTGACTTGCAAGTATCAGGGGTTGTGTGTGCATCTCATGTATGGAGACAAATCCAGTCTATTTTGCAGGTGTTCTTTCCCTGTGTCTCTGTAAAGCAGTATGAAATACTTCCACAGCAAAGTCGACATCCTTTTTTGTAATGCACATAGGAGGCTTAATTCTAAGTGTCTGAGGAGAGAGAAAAAAAAAAAGAAAAAGAAATCCTCAAAAATGCATGGAAAGAATAGTCTCATGCAGCCCACCTAGGTCAGCACTCCCCCTCTGCCTAAAGCAAGTGTGGAAAAATAACAGGAGAACAGCAGAGCAGGGACTGAAGCTTATGATAAATGCACTCTGAAAGGGGGCAGTTTTGGACCTGACTGTGTTTAATTGCATCTGACTCACGACTCCCCTCTTGATAACTTAACTGCCTCCACAAAAGACCTGAGTAGAGTAGGTCATGTCTGCAGCTCTGTTACTGCAGACAGAGCTAGAGTAAAACCTCAAATGGGTTTGTACTAAGAAAGAACAGAGACAGATGTATTTTCCTTTCTGGCAGCTTTGCCACAGGGAGAAGTGGTATCTGCTGAGAGTGGCAGCCTCTTGCATTGTGTCAGTTGATTTGCTGTTTTATTATAGGCTTTTTAAAAAGGCTTTTAAGAGAATGCATTATGAATGAATCACTAAATACTATCTTTTAGTTGGGGTGCTATAGCTGGAAAGCGTGTTGATCAGTAAGGGATGTATGTACAGCTAAACCTGGCAAGAACACAGGCTCTTAAAAGAAGTGTTTGATCTATGTTTCCAAGAGTATTTAACTTCCATAAGAATCTTAAACTTTCAGTTTAAACATTTGTCAGCATGTCGAAGGACTTAATACGGCAAAAGTGGAATAATGGTCTTTCCTGCCCCCAGCTCCTGCTGAAGCAAACACTCACAGATAAACAGCCCTCTCATCAGACAGAATTAGACTTTACCACACCGTGCAGCCTGTTACCCACGTTCTGCTCTGCGACTTGAAGAACGGATGAGGAGACACTTTCTAGTTTATTTACTAAAGTGAAGTTAATTTAACTTGAGGGAAATGGACACGTAGTTCATGGCGACAGAAAATAAACTTTATTTGTAACCAGAGGTTCAGTACCTGATTGTAGAGCCCTCCTCTGCCGATCAGAACCCCCATGTCTTTACAGTCCTCCCAGATCTGACCAACTTCTTCAGCTGGAAGAGGGCAGCGACTGTCCTAAGGAGAGCGAATATTAAACTTCACTTAGCTATTCTAAATTAGTTTTGTGGAAAAGATGTCTATTCAAGTCTCGTCAATAAATCCCACTCTCATCTCTAGCTGAAAATCTTAGTGGCATAACTTACCTGCTTTGCTGAGTTTATGCAATTAAGGTACATGTAACTTTACTCAAAGCTTGTGAAATAGGTGAATGATGGAATGCTCTGGCTCATTTTTAGCCAGAGCCATGTTTTCTCACTTCACTGGCTGCATTTTACTAGAAAATATTCTGAGTATTTCAACTGAAATAAAATGTGGTAAAACTCCCAATGGCACTGTAAATTGAAAGAAATGAAGTAAGTCACTAACCTTATCTGTCACCATTTCTACTCCAATCATAAGTCCCTTGCCACGAACATCTCCAATGATCTCGAATTTATCCCGTAGTTTAGCCAACTCCAGTAGCATGTATGTTCCCACATCCTCACTGTTTTTTTGTAGACCATCTTCCTTGATAGCCTGGTTAAAATGATGTACCATGACAATGTTGCAGGAAAAGCTTCCAACACATTTGGTTAAGCCCTGTTGAACTTGACAACACTGTATCTGTCTCACTTTCTTGCAGACTGTGTTCATTCACTACCTTAGTGCTTACATTTTCCTTCTCTTGCAAGCCTCTAATGGCAACAGAATACAATTGAACATAATATTTTTGATGCTTCTGTGGCATTTCTCACACTTATTATTTATGTTTAATCCAGTAATTCCTACTCATAACTGGAAATATCTGACCAGAAGGGTTATTCTTAAAATCTTACCAAAATATTTTAATTCTTTCTCAGTATCATGAGAGGAATATAATTAGACAAGGCATGTCTATGTACTAGGCAGCCTTTTGCAGAACAACTTGAGTATTTTAATTATATTCATCCACTCATGCTTTTTAATCACAATCTTCTCTTTGTTCCTTACTTTGCCCTCATTAATCAAAGTTCTGATGTGCAGGCACAAATCAGCATGGAAAACATTTTAGGAACTTAGTGTCTACATTAAGAAAAATCACATAAACACCCCACTTCCCCCCAAAAAAAATTACAGACGATAAAATGGTTGTTTCTCCTTTTTTCTTTTCCCTTTCAACTCTATTTTACTCTTCCTGAGTCTGACAATCTCCATGGAATTATTTGAGAGCCAGGCTCAAAGTTAGTTCAGGGACAAAAGAACTTCAAATACAGGTTCTTTCTTATTTGTGAATGTTTTTTTCAAAATCATTTTAGTTATAGGATCATCCTTCTAAAATAGCTTAACCCCCCCCTTCCCCCCCGAAACACTCATGAAAATAACTTGAGAAGAAACTATAACTGTAATCTGGAACTGTAATTAAGTGAGATTTGGGAGTGAATAGTCTGTACATGATCAAGGCAAATTAAACAGCAGCCTATTAACCCCTCGCGGGTTTTTTACTGGATAATAAGTGAAATTTGTTGCAAATTTTTGCCACCTTTTTCATGAGGGATTTTTTTTTTCCATAAGGAATTCTAACCTTAAGTATTTTTAGCTGTCCAATCGTTAGGGTTTTTTAGGCATAAGGTAAAAACTGTTAAGTTAAAACAATTTTGTTAAGTATGTGTGCCAGAAAATAGATTTGCTTTAGTTGAGGATTTGTGTAGTCCTATGAAATAGTTAGCTAAGGTTTTGAGAAAGTACTTTTCTGCATTTTTATTAACAAAGTAAAGAACCTAAGGGAAATGAAGATGGTTCTGAAAACAAAATTAGGGGGCTCCTATTCATTTTAGAGATTTGAAAATTTTTGCAAAATCAGGGTTTTTCCTACACACAGGGCACATTGGCTATGTATGCATTATACATGCCTATGTTTATGCACCTTATACAGTTATTTAAAAAAAACATGCACATAGAACTTCATATATGTAAACATTTTCCATTTTTTGATACAAAAGGAAGTGTGGTATATATAAACTTGTATAACGTTCTCCCTACATCAAGAACTGCAGATCCAACTACGCAGGCCAAGGGGCTTCCTCCAAATGTATTGAAGTGAAGATTTTGAGCCAAGGAACCTGCAATCTCTAAAAGAAAAGGGACAACACTGATTACTCTTTCAGGTCATAGAATCATAGTATCATAGAATCTCAGAATCATAGAATGGTTTGGGTTGGAAGGGACCCAAAATATCTTCCAGTTCCCACCCCCTGACATGGGCAGGGACACCTTGTAGTAGACCAGGTTGCTCAGAGCTCCATCCAGCCTGGCCTTGAACACTTGCAGAAATGGGGCACCCACAGTTTCTCTGTTCCAGTGTCTCACCACCATCACGGTAAAGAATTTTTTCTAATATCTAATCTAAACCTACTCTCTTCCAGTTGGAAGCCATTCCCTCTTGTCCTGTCACTCCATGCTCTTGTAAGAAGTCCCTCTACAGCTTTCTTGTACTGGAAGGTCACAGTTAGGTCACCCCAAAGCCTTCTCTTCTCCAGGCTGAACAAATCCACCCCTCTGATCATCCTGGTGGCCTCCTCTGCCTTGTTTGGTAGCTGGACTTACCTGCTCTAACAATTGTTACATTTGCTGTGTTTCAACCCTGATTCTACTGATGACAATGCACTAAGATTTCCTGCAAGCAGCCTGTGCAAAATATGACTACTTCCAAAACCTAGAGTGTCCAGCAGATGCCAAAACAAAACCTTTTTTAAAGAAGTCATGCTTCTAACATATGCTGTCATCTGACATCTACAATTTTTTCTCACTAGATTCAGCCATCCATTTGTATGAATCAAGAGGCTGGCTAACATGCAGTACATTGATTAGCAAAACATTGAATTCTATGAGGATTTACCAGGCTGTTACCAGCTCTGTGCATGACTCACAATGTAATTCCTGCTTCAGTTATTCAAATAACTCAATTTAAATACAGCTTTGCACTGATATAGCACAACGCTTAGTAAAATGAGTAATTAGAATACATTTCATTTGTTAAAAGACAAAGATTATTAATAAAACTCAGCTTTTTGAACACACATCTCTTAGTAATTATTGTGTAGTATATTTTGTAAAAACTCTATTTTAACAGAACAGAACACATACCTTTTGTTGTAACAACAGCTGCCATTGGGAAGCCATTACCAATTCCCTTTGCCAAAGTAACAATGTCAGGGACTACATTATGTGTTTGAAATCCCCAGAAATGGCTGCCTGTCCGTCCAAATCCTGTCTGTACCTTCCAAAGGAAAAATTGAGAGAAAATCTCCATTACTTTCTCACACCTTACAACACAGTTTCTTTTGTCTTTCTATTGTTACTGATTTGCATTAAACTGCAACTACATCTGGAGCCAACTTTTATTAGGATCCTTATTCAGATGGCTCTGCACAAAATACTATTTGCTGTAATTGAGTTTTTCTTTCATGTAATAAAACATCATCATGGCTTAGGCCTGGTGAGATGCGCATATAAGATGCAGATTCCATGTCAAAATTGAGACGAAATGCAGATGCTTATGAGATTTAAAAGCAACCTCAAGAGTGCTGATTTCTGCCCACTGCAATGCTTGAGGTATGTATCACAGTCACTCTGAAGCATTCAATACTATTTCAAAACAGTTTTAGCTAAGAAAATTCTATTTCTAAAATGTATTTGCAGAGGTACAGCCATCAACTCTTTTCTATATTTTGTGTATGTCAACAACACTCGTAAGAGTTGCTGTGACAAACCTCACATCACAAATGGCATTTATTTGTGCAAATTTACTGCTCCCAAAAGGTCAGGACTGAAGGCTGCTACAAAGGTTACCTTTGCTTAAAAGCAGAATAAAGGCAGTAAAGACTGGCAGGCTTCTATACTTGGAAAAAAGCACCATGTTAAACTTCAGCTATGGAGTGCATAGCATTTAATTTAGATTAGTTCCAGCCTTCACTTAGATTCTTTCACAACAACTTTCAGAGGTAGCCCAAGTTCTAGAGCTCTTCTGTAAAAAAAACCCAACTCACTTCATCTGAGATACAAAGGCCCCCTCTTTCCCGTACCAGCCGATAAGCTTCCTTTAGGAAATTTCTTGGGTACTGAACAGCTCCATTAACACCCTGCCAGGAGAGAAAGTCAAGGTCTTCAGGAACAAATAAGGAAGAAGAAGTTCCACTTAAGCAAAAAAAAAACAACTGGCAGCCTTCAGGTAATAGCAAGACTGTTGTCTCAAGCTTCTGGCTTCAGCAGTGAAGCTGCTTCAGAAAGGTTCTGCTCAGGTCACTCATTCCCACTCCACAGCGCTGTCTGCTGTTCCTTAGTTGTGCTGGTATAAATGTTTGTGAGGCCACATTGTAAACTGGATCACCTCAATACTGAGTCAATTAAAAATAAACTGCCAAAACAAGGACCTTGAAAACCTAAACAAGGGGAGACCCAGAAACTGTGTTCAGTGACAAAGCTGAACAGAAAACTCACATTGCTTGTTTGGCTAATTTGTTTAGAACATTGTTTCCTCAATTTCTTTTCACCTTGGCAGTTTTCATTTGGATCAGAAATTCAATTCCATGCTACACCTGGACTGCAAAACTTCTTAGACTCAAGTATGTGAGACCTTAGAACACAACAAAACCAGAAAACTGCTCCAATTTTCTCTGCGGTCACAATTCTCCTTTTTTTTTTCTTGCCAGAGAGAAATTCTTCACTCTTCCTACCGAAGAATCACATAGACAGCAATATTGAACACAGGGTGAAACACTAAGAATGAATTCTGTGGTCACCACTTGCTGGGCAGCTGCTAAAATATACAGTGGATAACATGACTGGGAAGACATGGAAGGGGATTGAGTTAAAAGTGTAAGAAACAGTAAAGAGAAAAGCAGTATGAAAATGGGAAGAAAGTATTAGAAACCAAACAATAGCATGTATCATATCACTATTTAAATGCAGAAAAAATTTGTATGTTTAATCATGATTTTGTGTTTAACTTCATGAGCAAAATTCGAGTTCCACTGAAATCGGTGAGAAAACCTGAAATTTTAAGGCAGTGCATTCAATCTTTCAAACATTTAAGATGTTTAAGGCATTAAAAATAATAAAAGAAATCAGCAAAAGTCTATGTTTAGGATGTAGCGAAAGAATATCAGACTTGAGTATTTCACACTATTTATGCTATCACAGCTGAGAAATGGCAAACTACCTACTTGAATTGGTTCAGCAATAAATCCAGCTACTGTCTTGGGTACTGAGGTATTCAGAGTATCTTTGAACTGTTCGATGTACTGGTCTTTTGCATGACATGCACCTGTTTACAGGGGAAACAGTTTAAAGGGAATGAATTTAATATGACACAAAACTACCTTCAAAACATGAAATTACACAAAAGCAACAAGTATTATCTGACTGCATGGCAAATATCACCTCTCAAATACACAGTAAAAGGCTAAACATTACAAGAGAGTGTCCCTTCTTTTCTCTTAAACCATACTCTAAGGAAGGCCAGTTCCAAAACAGCAAGGCAAAGCTGACAGATGATAAGACTCATTATACAGATCAGTATCACCTCCATCAGCAGAAGAAATAAGCAGACATTTTCTCAGGAGTTAGTACACATCAGTCCTTAAGTTAGTGCAGGTAAGAAGATTCTGGAGAATGCAGCTGCATATCAGTCTACACAGAAATAAAGAGCAAAGTAATTAGTATAAATAATGCTCCCATTCACTAGGGATGGCAGAGCTAAAAAGAAAACATTGTTACATACGCATGTGAGTTAAAATACTAAAGAATATTTGTTGGAACAGTGGATAAAATTATTTTAATTGTTGTTAACAGCAGAGCAGGAGAGAAGCTTTTGCATTGTGTTGTGTATGGGGTGTTTTGCCCCACATAAGACTTGCCTATCACTGGCTTCAGGTTGTCCTTACTATTTGCCCTATTCCAAAATAAAAGCTGGAAAGCTGTCAAAACTTCAGAAAACACCATCAACACTTCTGTTCTTCCAGATGTGCTAAACTGAGTTCCACTACATTCAAAAGTGATCATGACCAATACTGGAAACAAAGGCTGGTATTTCAAGAAGAAATCTGAGAATGATGTGATACCTGTCTCAAATTTTTCTCTTTGGGAACCAGGGACCTGAGATTCTCTGCAATATTTTCTTTGGTTGCCCTTGCAAATCCTAACTATGCATCTCCCTTTATTGAGGAGGTAACTATTTTTTTTCACAGCCCTCTAGTATTCTCTAATCTAAAAGCCAAAAGCTCTTTGTCATTGACCAACCTTCAGGACAGCTGCATTTTCGAACAGTTTGCACTGGAGAATCTCTACAGCGGTTGCCTCCCCATGGACCACGAAAAACATCTGGTAACATTGTCTGTCAAGCAAAAGAAATAGCTAGAGATCTGATGACACATTTCTAAGAGATCTTTTGATCTAATGACTAATGACAAAAAAGCAAAAGAGTCTGTTAGAGACAAGGGGCAAATACAGTTCAAGCAACTTGTCTGAAGGACACTTGGGAATAACATCAAACTTCCCCCTCACAAACCTGTAGAGCAGTGACAGTTTTGGAACAAGAAGTTTAGACTATTCCAGCAATAGTCACTCAATTGATTTTTTCCTTTGTTTTCTTCTTTAACTGAGCATATTGGTTATCTAAGATTAATGTCAACATTTTAAGAGTTGCTGGCAGTATTTCAATAATCTGAAGTATGAATAAAATCTGCAGAACAGAGGGAGGCAGGCAGACCTAGCAGAGTGAACTCCAACTTTCTAATCCTTGTTGCTGATGAAATACCACATGACTTCAGGTAACTCACTAAGACAGACTGAGAGGCTGCTATAAATGAGCCCTCCTATAGTCAGTGCTGTGGCTGAGCTCTAATGATCAGAGTCGCCAGTGCCAGCTTCCAGATAGAAAGTTACTCCCATATGCTCAAGGGCAGGGAGATAAAGTATTGTCATTTAACCCTAATGGATCTCCTTAATAGATATGTCTCCCATCTTGCTGAAAGAGGGTTTCTTCTCATTACAGGGAAGGAACCGCTTCAGACCATCTGAAAGCAGCTTTGCACAGATCTGCCAAAACAAGGTGGTCTGAGGGAAAAGGTGTTCTGAGCATTATTATTTTCCTCCTTACATAGACTTCCATGCAAGCACCAAGCATGACTGCAAAATCATGACCCCTCGTGTTATGGTTGTCCTGACTCCAAATTAACCTAAGAAACTATATAGAGAAGAAAAGGGGGCTCTGGCTCTTGGTTGGCTTACACAGCAGAAACAGCTACACCGCAGTTTAGTTAGTGACTATAAAGAACTTGAGGGCAGCAAACATACTAATTATTGAAATATTCAAATAAACTGTTAGTTACCCATATTTTTAAAAAGAAAATTTTAAAAGAAATCTCACTGTTGTACAGCCAAAGCCATTGGCAACACCATGCTTATAAGGACCAAGAGATGTCAAACCCAGCGTGTAAGGGCTGCCTCCATGGTACGCTCCTCTGTTTAAACAAAGCAGATGAACATTAGTCATTTCCAAGAAGAGTCTGAAGCAATATTAGTTCTGAGAAGGCATGCTTCTGAGCTACAAATTATTGGGAAAAATGTGTATTGTTGTACTCAAAACAAGAAGATTCCTACTGCCACTTTTTGCTCTGGTTTTCGAAGATCCATGATTGCCCAACTACATTGGTTTCCCGCAATTTCAAATGTTAAAATCATGAGGTAATATTTGCAAGGAGAAGAGAACAATGATTGTAAACAACAGCAATTCAGACAGTGTCTCAGCAAGTTCTGTGGTAGCACCTGAGCCCTAAAGAGCAAACATCTCTGTCCTTTGAATCTTGGAAACTGCTGCTCTCTCCAACAGATGCTGCCAATCATTAAACCACATGGTAGTTTGTTGTCAGTTTCATGCACAAATCAAAAGTTCATTTATGAGAATATACAAGCAAGGTAGGTACCCAATGTTAATGAACACAATAGCAGAAAAATAAAATTCTTCATAATGCAGCCTTCTGTTCTAGTATTTGAGGCTTCCTGGGATGCACAGCAAAGAGAACTGCTTATGCTGGTTCTTAGAGTGCACTGGTGCTCACCCCTGCACCACTTCTGTCATTGAGCCAGAAGAGCTGTTTGTGTACCTGTGCAGTGACCTGTGGTTCAGGGCTCTGGCAGAAAAACAAGGCAACAAAACAAGCAAACGAAAAAAATCCTTACACCAGTTGAGCTTTCAGCCAGAGCAGTTCCTGCTGAGGTTCACTGCTCTGCTGTTCCAGAGGTACCTTTGCACCCCCACAAAGGGGCACCACAGAAGTGAAAAGAAGTGAGAAAATAGCAATTGCTGAATCTTGCCCTGGCCCTGAACAAAGGTCCACCAAAGCACCCCCTGGACACAGAGACTAGACCATTTTCTAAGTAACATAAGTAAAAATTGCAGTTTGTGGTTTTACTGCAAACTAGTCCTCACATACTGTATCAAAACTTCAACTCCTCTTTGTCAAATAAAATCATTTCATAGCATTCTTCTCTGCAGACCTGAGGTTAAAGAGTTCCCTACTGTATCTTGATTTAGGCATATTGAGACGGACCACATAGACAAAGGAGTTTTGTAGAGATCTATCAGCATTACCTGAGAGAGATGATGTCGAAGTTACGAGTGTGTAGCCTTGCCATGAACATAGCCAAATCATTGGCTTCGGACCCACTGTTGGTCAGATAAACCACCTGCGGGAGAAGGCTTAGGATCAGTGCAGCATACAACCAACACCTTCAGACTGGACCACTTAGAAACATGATGAGCTATGACCTACCACCTATCAGTACCACAGGGTGACTTCACCACCATAAATTCAGTGTTGCCCTCACACTATAGACAAGAACTAACTGATGTGCTCAGGGAGGATACAGATAAATCTGAAAGAGTTTCAGTATACAGGTTTTCCTAAGCAGAAATACTGAGAGAAAGAAATTAAAGTCTCTGGTCAAACTGAGCAAGACAGTTTTTAATTTTTTTCTTTTTTTTTTACCCTCCTTCCATCTTTAAGATTGCAATAACTTCATGCTCTTCTGCTAGCCCAGTTTCATTTTATTACCAGTTTATTCTACCTGAAAACAAATATTATTTTTCTCACTGTTTCTCTGCATACAAATAGTGACATTTTTATTTATTTAAATATCAGTAAGGCTCATTACACAAAATACTGTAAAATACTTTTCATTGTGAATTTTCATGAGATCAGGCAAATTAAGGCTGGCTGCATATAAGAATAGTTAACACCTTCATCGTAATTTTTAAGCTGGCAGTGCCCCTTAATGCAGTGATAAGTGGAGGGAGAAAATGAACAGAATAGGAGCTTGGGGTATTATGCTTGTCTATATTAAGGTCTAAAGAAAAGGCCTGGAGGGTCATCATGCTCTCTATCTGACAGTCTGTAGTCCCCATAGAGGTTTTTTCTCTATAGATATCACAGCTCTCCTTTATTTAAGAAATATTTCTTATAAACAGACACCCTCTTCAGCAGCCCCTGCTCCTGTCAGAAGCAAAGTACCTTCAGGGGATCTGGAAGAAGGGAAGTCAGTTTTTCAGCATACTCGTGGATTGAAGGGTGCATGTAGATATTAGTGGTGTGCCACAGGCGAGCAAGCTGTTTCTGCGTAGCCATAGTTACCTTCCTGCATGTAGCACAAGAAGAGACAAAGGGATTCAATTCCACACTCATACATGCACACACCTGTGTGTTATTAATTCTGCAAATGCAGATGCTGCACCATTTAGCAGATGGATGAACAATAGACCAAATTAATTCTTCAAAATGTAGCAGACGTCAAACTTAGTGTAAGTGATACATAACAGTCAGTAAATTATGTTCCGATTTTAGGCTTGCAGTGCTACAGATGAATAAGGAACAAAACCAGCATAGGTACCTCTTCCTTTATTTTATACGATAAAGAACAAAGCAACATACTTACGGGTGACAGTGACCAACACTGACAGTGACAATTCCAGCAAAGAGATCAAGGTATCTTCGTCCTTCATAATCAAACAACCACTGCATATGTCCTTGATGCAGCAACAATGGCTTCTTGTAATACATTCGCAGTGAAGGAACAATATATTGTTCACGAATCTTCTGCATACGTTCATATGGATAGGACTGAGTGGAACAGAAAAGTCAGTATTCATTTAAGCTTTCTAAAGATCCAGAATAATGGAGTTGTAGTGGATCACATAGATTACACAGCTGTCTACAGCTGTTGTTCACAGAACTAAGATTTTAACAAATTCTGGAACACAAAAGCTTCTACAAACCTCTGAAACTCAGCTTTTGAAAGAAGACTGCTGTTCTGCATGTATCTCTTCCTTAAAGGTTTTCAAATGAACAATGCAGAACTTACAGACTTGTCACACAGGTACATCTACAGGTTATATCCTGGTTGTAACAGTCAGGTTTTGTCCAAAGAAGCAAATTTTTAAATAATTTTTAACGCTCTAACTATTTATAGCAGATGAGCCTATCACTCAAATCCAATAACACAGTTTTATTCAAATTTAGTGTAGTATGCATGACTTACTTTGTATTTTTCAGGTACAAAATCACAAGGAGGCATTTTTGCTTGTGTGGAGACAGAGCGTTTCCATTTCTGCTGCCTGAAGGCAACTACAAAATAGTAAGAGAATCATCAAACACTTAGCAAAGTGCACATCTGAGTGAGTTTCTCAATGAACTTGTTCAGAGAATGCATAAGCTACAAAGCAAGTTTTGGAGGGGTTTTTTGTCTGAGAAATTTTCTTTGGGGAAAAATAAGTAACATCTTTGTAAGGACAAAATATATGTTGGTTCAAAAACAAAAAACAACCAGGCACTTCTCTCTAATCCACTAAAACTCAGTTTTCAGTTTCACATGGACCTTGATTTTGATGGAAAAAGACTTAAAAAGTGTGTTTCTAGTACAGATTCTTTTCTGGAAGCAGTGTGAGCAAGTATCCCCTATAAGGGTGTGAGCCAGGAGCCCAGGGTGACTGCAGCACAGGCAGTGCCCAGAGCCCAACAGACCTGAACAAGAGGAGCACAACAGGGTTCACTGGGAATGCCCCACACAGGCAGAGATGAATCAGGTCCAGGGTCCACGCAGGGAGCCCAGTCAGGACCAGCAGCACATGGGGCCAGAGACAGGGCTGGAAACAAGTCCAAGGTCCATCCAGGAGAGAGCCAAGGGCTGGACTGGTGGCAAGGCTATGCTTGTGGCACAGCTGAGGTGGGGGGCTGGGGGCACAGGGCTGAGCTGAATCAGGGCTCTGGGCAGGGGGTACAGGCAGAAGGCCTAGGTGAGGCTGCTCAGGGCAGCCCAAGTGTGCACAGAGCCCTGACAACTCCCACTGCCATATTCCCAAAAATCCTCTCCCCAAAATCCTGGGAACATCACACGGTCCTGCCTTTCATTTATTTAACTGCAAGTGCAATTCAGCAGGTATCATAGAGATCTGATTGCCCAGGGAGGTTGGGGAGCATCCCTAACTGGAAATACCCAAAAGCTGTCTGGATGCAGTCCTGTGCCATGTGCTTTAGGGTGGCCCTGCTCGAGCAGGGAGGTAGGACCAGGTGTCCCTCTGTGGTCCCTTTAAACCCATTCTCTGATTCTCTTAAGAGTTATTTAAAAACATTATCCTTTTGCTCCTCAAACACTATCTGCTCAGAGCTACACATTTGTTTTTAAAAGCCTAAGGTTTTAAACAATCTCTAGAACACATTAAAATGTAAATGAGTAAATAAGATTTCCTGACGTAAACTTCATGCACCGTCACTCCCCTTACAACCCCTCACCGCACTAATGAATTAATCACCAGCAAGAGTCCAATCTTAAAAAATTAATTGAAATCACATCAGTTAGGGAAGTTCTACCCTTGGAACTCTTCCCAAGGG